>JAQZBX010108107.1:0-10575 GCA_029593785.1 Cabassous unicinctus
TGAAACCAAGAGTCAAAGAGGAAACAACACAACACAAAACAAAATACTCCCCTAGAGTAGAAAGTAAAGCTAATTATCTGAATAAGCACATCAAGATATACAGATGCCTAGACACCAGCAAAAATTACAAGCCTTAAGAAGAACCAGGAAGACATTGCCCACTCTAATGAGCAAACTCAAAAATGGGAGGAAATGCATAATGTGGAACAACTAATCAAGGATATCCAAATTAATTTGTAAACATAACTAAAAAGAAAAGATAACACTTACGGGGATGAATAGCAAACTGAAAGAAATCAAAGAATTGGTTATGTCAATGATAACACATCTGAGATTGCACATATATAGTAGAACACATAGATAAAAAGAAAAAAAAAATAGCAGAAACCCAAGGAATTGAATGATAGACTGAAACACACATACACATTATAAGGATCCCAGAGGAAGAAGAGAAGGAAAATGGAGAAGAAGTTTTGGAGGAAAAAAATCACTGATAATTTCCCCCCCCTTTTGGGGAACATGGATGTACATGTCCAGGAAGCACAGCATACCCCAAACAGTATAAATCTTAAAAGGCTTACCCTGAGACCTATACTCATCAAATTGTCAAATACTCAAGACAAAGAAAGAACACTGAAAGCAGCAAGAGAAAAAAAATCCATCACTTACAAGGGAAGCTCCATAAGATTAAGTGCTGATTTCTCATTTGAAATCTTGGAGAAGAGAAGGCAGTGCCATGACATATTTAAGGTGCTAAAAAAAAAGCCTGCTATCCAAGAATCCTCTATCCAGCAAAGCTGGCATTCAAAAATGAGGGAGATTTCAATATATTCACAGATAAACAGAAATTAAGAGTGTTTGTCATCAAGAAACCTGTCATTCAAGGAATGCTAAAGGAAGTTCTGCAGGTTGGAAGGAAAGAAAAAACATTAGAGAGAGGGTTGGAGAAAAGTCTAGAAAGCAAAGTTACCAGTAAGAATAAATTAAAAGATAAGAGAAATAAAAACACAATAGGACATATACAAACCTAAAGAAAAAATACATTAAATAATATTACTGTTATAGCTGTAATAACATTGAATATTAATGGATTAAACTCTCCAATCAAAATTCACAAATTGGCAAAATCTATAAGGGAATATGCTCCAAGTATATATGCTGTCTCTAAGAACATCACAGAGCAGGAGTAGCTATACTAATATTGGATAAAATAGACTTTAAATGCAAAACTATTGGAAGAAAGAAAGAAGAACATTATATATTAATCAAAGAGGAAATCTATCAAGAAGAAAGAACAATCAAATATTTATGCACTAAGCAGGGTGCCCCATAATACATGAGACCAACAATGGAAGACTAAGGAAGAAGTAGATGTCCGTACATCTACTTGAAAAGTGAGACTTGAAAACACCATTATCCTCATTAGTCCAAATATCTCAACAAGGGCATAATAAAGAAAGAGAGAACTTGAATAATACATTAGAGGATCTAGACCTAATAGACATAGACAGAACATTACACCCCAATACAGCAGATTCTCAAGTGAACATGGATCATTGTCCAGAATTGACATGCTAAGACACAAAACAGGTATCAACAAATTCAGCAAGATTGAAAATATATTAATTTATCAGACCACAAGGGAATGAAGCTGGGAATTAATAAGGGGCAGAGAAACAGAACAAGCACAAGACATGGAATTTAAAAACACAATCTTATATAATCAGTTGGTCAAGGAGGAAATTGCAAAAGAAATCAGTAACTTCCTTGAAACAAATGAAAATGAGGACAAAACATATGAAAACTTACAGAAAGTAACGACACAAGCAGTACTGAGAAAGAAATTCAGAACCATAAATGTTTATATTCAAAAAGAAGAAAGACCTAAAATCGAAGACCTAACTGCCCACCTGGAGTAACTAGAAAAAGCAATTCAAGCTAATCCCAAAGCAAGCTGAAAGAAGGAAATATCAAAGATCAGAGCAGAACAAAATGAAATTGAGAATAAAAATCACTAGAAAAAAGTGAAAAAAAAAAAAAAAGCTGGTTCTTTGAGACGATTAAAATACCTAATTTTAAATGTACAGTTTGATATGTTTTGCAAGCATACATGCCTGTGTAATTTTTAGCCATATCAATCAAATATAGATATGGAACAATTCCATCAACCTTGAAAATTTCCTTGTGCTCCTTTCCTTTATGCCCAGACACCCATACGAGATGCAATTATTGTTCTTCCTTTTGTCAAAGGAGACTAGTTTTGCCAATTATTTTAGTTCATATACAAGGAATCCTATAATATGTACTTTTCAAGTCTGCTTTCTTCTTTTCAACACATTTTTTTTTGGAAATTCAACTATTATGAATATATTGGTAGTTTGTTCCTATCTCTTGTTGAGTCATATTACACTGCATTTTATATTTTAACATGTATATCCATTTTACTGTGAATGGACATTTGAGTGTTTATGCAGTTTTGGGCAACTGTGAATAAAGTTGCTATGGACATTTTTATGTAAATCTTTTTGTGGTTGCATATTTATATTTTTTTTGAGTATAGAACTTGACTGGAGTTTCTGTGTCATTTTGTAGGTGAATCATCAATGTTAAAAGAAACAATCTATTCAACAAAGTGATTGTAATAGTTTGTGCTCCCACCCAGCATATGAAATAATTCCAGGTGCTCTAATTCCTCAACCACTCTTAAATTGCTAGGACTTTGACTTTTATCCATTCTAATAAATTACAAATAATTGTGCTTTTCATGGTATTTAATATATTGAGCTCATTTTCATGTGTTTCTTGGCCATTTGTATATCATCTTCTGTAAAATTGTTCATGTTTTTGTCTATTTCTTTTTTGGGCTATTTGTAGGAATTCAATAGCTGCTAATGTATCAGTTATTTGTATGGAGAATATTTTCTCCTAGACTGTGGACACCATGCTACTTTATATAGTATTCTTTGTTTTTCTTTTTAGCTCTTCCTGCAATGAGGATATGTTCCTAATATAACAGTCAAGCTATTTTCTTTGATTGTGTGTGATATAATCTGTTACATGCAGACATGTTATTAAAATCAAGCCTTTTACCACTTTCAGTTCAATATGTAACACTAGCATCATGGTTGGGATAGTAAAATGAAATAACAATGTAGGTGTTTTGAGCAATTGTTAAAGACATCCCAATATCTATGTGAACCTTATTCCACTTCTAACACTCAGAGTTTTGAGTGAATTATTTTTTCCTCATGGTGCAGACAATACCTAGTTGTGAGCTACTGGCCTTGCCATTATTCCCAGACATGAGGTCTTTTGGCTTAACCCTATTAGTATATTCCTTCTCATCTGGTGCAGTGAATGGGACAAAAATGAGCAGGTGACCTAATTTGAACAATGGGCGCAAGTTAATTCCAAGATTTGTGAAGACATGATAAGTTACAGTGGCTAATGGCTTTTTGTTTTGTTTAAGAAAAATTAAGTTTGGTTTTCTGTTGTTTACAAACAAAAGAAATCTAAATTATGCAATTATTTTGTAATTATGGTAGAGTTTATGGGTGTATCACTGGGTCTATCTTTATATCAAGAGTCAACAGTGAGGGAGAAGCAGCAAAATGGCATCAGTTTGAAAGGGTGCTCATCATCTCTCTCATGAGGGATGGCTGAGTAGGGGAAAGATCCTGCCTGAGTGGACTGTTCTGGGAACCCATAGAGTGGGAGGCTTCAGGGCATCCATCTGGAGGGAGCAGGACAGAGGGATAGGTTGCTCAAGATAAAACCATGAGTTTCTCACTCCATGGTTGGAAACTGCAGATGGCTAAGCCCCACCCTCAGGGCAGGAAGCTGTTGTGAGCTCCAAATCCTGCCAGCCACCCACTGGGAGGGAGCATTCTCTGAGAGTGGGAGTGCTCTGGAAAGGGGTGGGAGGGTTTTCCTTTCTGTTTGTTTGGTTGCCTGGACCCCATCTGAGCTTTGAGGTGCATACCAGCTGGCTCAAGGTGGCACAAAAAAGAGGGGAGAGGCAAATCTCCTGAGGAAGCCTGATTTACCAAACTGCCCTGGGCAAGAGAAACTTGGCCTAGGAGCAGGAGGAGTCAGGCAATTGACTAGTCCCATTCTGAAAATTATCAAAATTTCAACTCCCCTAAGGAAGGTGGGCAGTAGTAAGTGCTTAATAAACTTCCAAGAGCCTATTTAGGGTATCCTGGGATGAGGGGTTGTCTGGAAGAGAGTTGAGAGTCATATTTCTGTGGTGAGTTTGGTCACCAGGGTCCCATTTGAATTTCAGAAGGGAACTCTGTGATGAGGACGTTATCTGCTCACACAGGCTATTGCATTCTACCATGATGGGGGAAAGCAATACTAATAGAAAGGGGGCAGAGACAGACAGACTCCTAATCAGCAGGAATCTACTCAAATGCAGAGTCAAATCTGCCTGAAGGAAAGTGACTGGATAGTTTCTGAAGATCTAACAGACCCAAGGAGAAAGGTGAGCTCAGTGGAAGAGATTTCACCTTGAATATATGAGGTCTCTAGTTTAATTCCTGGCTCCTCTTAGAAGAGTGATCCACCAAGATATCAAACATCTAGCTGATACTTTAGAATAGGAAGAACATAGACATTGTTTCTGTATTAACTTCTCTTAGGTCTCTAATTTTTCCTAAAAAAGAAAAAAGTTACCTTTAAAAAAATTAATTTAGCTTACTCACTAAAACCCACCTCAAAACCTGCAGATGGCAGACTGGAAGGTATTTGATTGATGAACACCGGCAGCTTGAGAAGCTCCTCAGGGGCCTAAAGGGAAGGATGTTTTTTCTTAGTTTGCCTTTGACTGCTTGGATGTGTGTTTCTTTTCTATGTGTTTTTGTTTTTCTTTCCTCTTTCTTCCTACCCCCTCTTTTTTTTTCTTAATTAGGTGCAGCTGGCCTGATTCTTGTTTGCTGTGTTTCCTCTTCCTAGATTTCCCCTTTTCCGTGTATACTGATTGTGTCTACCAATGCTATATCTTTTCTTTCCTTCATCTTTCTATCTTCCGCTTTCTGTTGTTGTTCTTACAGTCAATCTCTCTTTGTTTAGTCCTCAATTTTTCTGTTTTTTTTTCCTTATCTTGTCTTTCCTGATTTCTTTCTTTTATTAACTTTTTTCTGTCTTTTCTTTTCTCTTTCAGTCTCTCCTCATCATTCTGGCCTTTTAATTCATTCTAAATATTTTTCTCTATTTCATTTCCCATTTCATTGTTGATACTACACTTTTTACTCCTATTACTCTACACTGCTTTGTGAGTTAAATATTCATTTTCCAAGGTCTTATATAGTTCCTCTTCTAACTTTTACTATTATTATTACTATTATCATTTTTCTTTTCTTACCTCTTTCACTTTCTCTGACCCTAATCTTTTTCCTTCAAGGGAACATAGACAACAGCAAGGAAATAGAATAACAGGAATAAAGTGTCAAAGAGAAAGCTTAACACACACACTAAAACAGCAACTAAATAAAACCCTAGAGTAGAGAAAGAAGCTAATCTACTGAATATACCCATCAAAATAAAAAGATGACCAAACAGCAAGAAAAAATTACAATCCAGAGAAAGAAACAGGAAGGCATAGCCCAGACCAATGAACAAACTAAAAACCTGGAAGAGATGCAGATCATTGAACATCTAAACAAAGCCATTCCAACAAATAGCATGAACCAACTTAATGAAATGAAGGAAGAAATCAAGGATAGTAAGAAGACACTGAGAGAACATACTGAAGAAATTATAAACATACATAAATAGATAACGATATGAGGTGATGAATGGCACAATCCAAGAAATCAAAGATACACTGGAAGCACATAAGAGCAGATTTGAACAGACAGAGGAAGAATTAGTGATGTGGAAGACAGTACATAAGAAGGAGTGTTGGAGGAAATAATGGCTGAAAAATTTGCAACCTTATTGAGTAGTTGGATGTACAGGTCCAGAAAGTGCAATGCACCTCAAACAGTATAAATCACAACAAGCCTACCCAAGACAGATACTTGTCAAACTGTCCAATGCTCAAGACAAAGAGAAAATACTGAAAGCAGCAAAAGAAAAGAGAACCATCACATACAAGGGAAGCTCAATAGGATTAAGTGTTGGGTTCTCATCTGAAACCATGGAGGTAAGAAGGCAGTGGTATGACAGAGATAAGGTACTAAAAGGAAAAAGAAGAAAATCAATCAATGTAATACAACACATAAACAGACTGAAAGAAAAATTCACATCATCATCTCTATAGATACAGAAAAGGCATTCAAAAAAATACAGCAGCTTTTATTAATACAAAAACACTGCAAAAGATAGGAATAGAAGGAAATTTTCTGAACATGATAAAGGGGATATATGAAAAGCCCACTACTAACATTATATTCAATGGTGAAATCCTAAAAGCTTTCCCTCTAAGATTGGGAACATGACAAGGATGATCACTATCACCACTCCCATTTAACATTGTGTTAGAAGTACCTTCCCTAAGATTGAGGGAAAAAAAAGATATAAAAGGCATCCAGATTGTACAGGAAGAAGTAAAAATTCTCAATTTACAGATGACATGATCTTATATATAGAAAGCCCTGAGAAATCTACAACAAAGCTTCTAAGACTTATAAATGAGTTCAGTAGAGTGGCAGGTTGTAAGTTCAATTTGCAAAAATCAGTAGTATTTTTGTACACAAACAATGAGCAATCTAAGGAAGAAATCACGAAAAAACATATAATAGTAAATAAAAGAATCAAATACCTAGGAAGAAATTTAAGTAAACATGTAAATTACTTATACTCCAAAAACTACACAACACTGTTAAAGGAAATCAAAGAATACTTAAATAAATGGAAGAATATCCTCTGTTCATGGATAGGAAGACTAAACTTCATTAAGATGTATATACTACCCAAACTAGTCTACAGATTTAATGCATCCCTATAAAAATCAGCACAGCATTTTTTACTAAATTGGAAAAACTAACTAAAAAATTTATTTGTAAAGGCAAGAGGCCCTGAATAACAAAAGACATACTGAAAAAGGAAAACAAAATTGGAGGAATCACACTACCTGACTTTCAAACATACTACAAAGCTACAGTGTTTTAAAAAATGCTTGGTATTGGCACAATGATAGACAAACCAAGCAAAGCAGCTGAATTGAGGATTCTGATATAGATCCCTGCATATACAGTACTCAGATATTTGACAAGGCCACCATGCCCACTCAAGTGGGAGAGAACGACCTCTTTAAAAAATGGTGCTTGGAAATCTCTACATCCATATCCCAAAGAATGTGAAAGGAACACCTTCTCAAACCATATACAAAAATCAAATCAAGATTAATCAAAGATTTAAATATAAAAGCCAAGACCATAAAGACTTTGGAAGATAATGTAGGAAACATCTACAAGACCTTGTAATAGGAAATGGTTTCATGAACTTCACAACCAAAGCACAAGCAGTGAAAGAAAAAATAGATGAATTGGATCTCCTCAAAATTAAAAACCTTTTAACTTCAAAGGAAGTCTTCAAGAAAGTAAAAAGGCAGCCTACCCAAAGGGGGAAAATATTTAGCAGGCATATATCTGGTAGGAGCCTAATATCCAACATATATAAAGAAATCCTACACCTCAAAAGTAAAAAGACAAACAATCAATTTGAAAAATGGGCAAGCAATTTGAAAAAACATTTCTCCAAGGAAGAAATACAAATGGCTAAAAAACACAGGAAAAAATGCTCAACATCATTAGCTATTAGGGAAATGCAAATCTAAACTACAATGATATACCATCTTACACCCATTAGATTGGCAGCTATTAAAAAACACAGAAGACTACAAGTGTTGGAGAGGATGTGGAGGAATGGGATCCCTCATCCACTGCTGGTGGGAATGGTGAATGGTCCAGCCATTGTGGATGATAGTTTGGTGGTTCCTCAAAAATCTAACTGTAGAATTGCCATATGTTCCAGGAATTCCATTGCTGAGTATATACCCAGAAGAATTCAAAGCAAGGATATGAACAGATATATGCACACCAATATTCATAATGGCATTATTCACTGTTGCCAAAAGTTAAAATCAAACCAAATGCCCATCAACAGATGAATGCATAAATAAAATGTGGCACATACATACAATGGAATACTACTCAGCTGTAGGAAGGAACAGAGTGCTAACACAAGTATAACATGGATGAATCTTGAGGACCTTATGTTGAGTGAAGCAAGCCAAGTATCATAGTACAAATATTACATGGCCTCAATGATATGAATTAAGCAAATTGATCAAACTCAGAGAGCTATTGTCTAGAAGATTGGTTTACAGGAAATAGAAAGTTTGAAGAAGTTTGCAAGCCAATGCCATATGGTAAGGTGGAAGTGTGTAGTTCGGCAGTGAAGGGATATAAAAGGAGGGTAGTGATGCTATTGGCTTGGTTGGTTCAATGTTGAAAGTTGGGTAGATTGGGAAGGGTGGGTTGGATGGTCCTTGGAACTGGAGGGAAGTTTGTGGGAGGGACCAGGTGAACACTGGGAATTAGCAGGTATGTGGTTGAAAGTACAAAATTGGGAATGCTCTTTTGACAACAGCATTATGTCAAGTAAGGGTTACTGGCTTAATGTGTTGGATGGGGGAGGCATTTGGGACAGGGAACACCCTGGGCAGGCTTCTAGGGAGTGTGTGAGTGGTCATTTTGTCATAATTTGCTGTATCAGTGGGTGGAGACCCACACTATTAGTGGGAAGGAGCTGGACTCCCATCCTGGAGAGGACCGATATGTTCTCAAACAGAGGGGTGGGCATCTCTGGAGAACACGGGTGGTTTCTATTAAGGGAGGTCAATCCAGTGTGTCAAGGCCTCAGTGTTGCAAGTAACTATGAATCTTGTCATCTAAGGATTGAATCTGGGTGTTTGCCATGGGCACTGAGGGGAGGGGGTGGTAGGAATAGAATAGATGGAACATCGGGTATTTAGTGGGCAATGGAAGTGTTCTAAATGATGTTGCAATGATGGACACAGGCCCTGTTAAATATCATCAAAATTTATAAGTGTGTGGTCTAAAATGCACACCATAATGTAAACCATTGACCATGGCTAGTAGGTATATTTCACTGTTTGTGTATCAATTGTAATATGTGTACCATCCACATATATAAAGGTATTAATAGAGGAAGCAGGAAAAAGGGGGAGGATGTTGTATATATGGGAGTCCCCTGCATCCTATATGTGACTTTACTATAACTTAAAGCTTCTCTGAAAACAAAATGAATAAAAGTAAGACACTGGGGAATAAATGTCCATACAGGACAATAGATATGACAGTTATGAAAGGCAAAATGTAAAATATAATTTTTAAAATATTTTTCACTCTATTTTAATATCCCAATTTTTAAATTTTAACTTACTTTTAGTTTTCTATAATTTTTAAATATATTTTATTTCTTATATTTTTACATACCATTTCATTTTCTTATTAATTGTATTTGGCTATTTTATTGGCTTCATTTTTGAAGAAGCTTTAGATCACAGAAGGGTTACAACTGGTGCAGAGGTGGATCATTGGTGTTCAGTATCAGTGATTGGCAATACATTGGAGGAAAGTCACTTGGACGTACATATAAGGTAAATAAATGTGTTCAAACGTTCATGGGGCATTGTCACAGTGGTTGGAGAGTCACAAAATAACTGAGGGAATATTGAATTCCCATCTTGGAGAGCTCTGTCATGTTCTCCAATGTAGCAGCAACTCTCCCCCAAGTGCATGGGCAATGACTGGTGAAGGAGGATGGTCCATTGATGGGCCCTTGATATTGAGGACTATGCTTGTGAGCCTTTGCTGTTGAAATTGCAATTTATCCTAGTGTTGTAGGGTACCTAAAAGTTGCCTCCTGAGAGCCTCCTTGTCACTTAAATGTGGCCCCTCTTAAAGCCAACTTCAGCATATAAATGCATTACCTTCCCCCCAATGTGGGATATGACTCCCTGGATTAGCCTCCCTGGCACTGTGGGATTACTACCAAGCATCAACTAGCAATGCAACTGGAAAAAGGCCTGAATAAAAGGAGAAAAAGGTAAAGACAAATGAATTTATATGGCTAAGAGACTTCAAAGTGATTTGGGTGGTCATCCCAGAGGTAACACGTATACACATCTCAGCAGAATCTCATATACTGCCAAAGTGGATACTACCTCAAATAGTGGGGCTCCTGAGGACCCTGCAGACACCCAGATCCCATGGTCAGGGGAGATAGCTCTGAAGTTTTGTGCCTTGCCAGTGGGCCCTAATTTGGAATTTGTCCTCCTGAGAGTGACAGAGTTGGACTCAGTTATGTCTTCCCAACATATGTCTCTTCTGTCCCTTCTATTTGAACCTATACTTGGTGCTGGAGTTGGTAGGTGTATGTCCAAGAGACTTGTATATTTGGGCTGTCCATGTACCATCTGGACCTTGAGCTTCAGCAGAGTTGCAAAACCTACTCTACAGTTCATTGGTCTCACCCAGTACAACAAACAAGGAGGTGAGAATTGACAACCACCATATCAAGGAAATGAGAGAATCTAAAGCT
>JAQZBX010108108.1:0-10581 GCA_029593785.1 Cabassous unicinctus
AGATCTGTAAACAGCAGGTCAAGTACCTGGGGTTCAGCATCACACAAGGGCACCAGACACTCAGACCTTAACAAAAGAAAGTGATCTGCATTATCCCTACCCCCACCACGAAAAGAAAGCTTTGCGAGTTCCTCAGGGCTGCAGGGTTCTGCTGCATCTGGATTCCTGGGTTGCAGCTATGGCCAAGCCCCTTTATGAAGTTAAGTTCTGGTGGGTCCAGAAAAAGAGCATCTCACCTGGGGAGAAGCTCAACAGGGGGCCTTTCAAAACATCAAAAGACAACTCAGCCGAGCCCCTGCCTTAGGGCTCCTGGATGTAACTCGGAAATTTAACCTGTTCGTGCATGAAAAGAACAAAGTAGCTTTGGGGGTTCTTACACAAACAGTCAGCCCCTGACAAAGACCCATTGCTTACCTCTCCAAGCAGCTGGACCCTGTGGCTGCAGGGTGGCCACCCTGCCTGAAAGCCCTGGCAGCAACCATAACCCTCATCAAAGAAGCTGACAAATTAACTCTTGGACAGGCAATTCATGTTATGGTGTCACACGCAGTCCTTGCCCTCATGAACTTACATGGGCATCAGTGGATATTGAATCCGCGGCTCACACATTACCAAGGTTTAGTCTGTGAAAACCTCAGAGTGACAATAGAAACAGTGCACAGTCTAAACCCTGCCACCTTTTTGCCAGATGAGGAAGGGGCTCCTGAACATGACTGTCGAAGTGACTGAAGAAGTTTATGCCAGTCGCCCCAACCTCCAAGACAAACTGCTCCCTTCCCCAGATCAGACACTATTTACAGATGGGAGCAGTCTTGTTAAAAATGGGGAAAAGCTTGCTGGATATGCAGTCACCACTACCGAATGGGTGGTGGAGGCAGCGCCTCTACTGTGGGGATGGTCTGCGCAATGGGCAGAACTGTGGGCGCTGGTCCGAGCCCTGCAGCTAGCCACCGGGCAAGTGGTAAACATTTACACTGACTCTAAGTATGCATTTGCTATCATTCATATCCACGGGGCAATTTATAAAGAAAGAGGTCTCCTAACCGCAGGGGGAAAGGAAATAAAAAACGAAGAAATCCTTCAACTGTTAGAAGCAATCTGGAAACCAGACAAAGTTGCCATCATCCACTGCTGGGGACATCAGAAAGGAATGGATATGGTCGCTCAAGGAAACAGTCTAGCCGACAACGCAGCTCGGCAAGCAGCTGAAGGAACCCATGGAATACGAATTCCAGAATTGACACTGCAGCTGTCCCTCTTAGGACAAGAGACTAATCAAGTAAGCTATACCTGGGAAGAACAGGAGTGGGCTAAAAAAAGGGAGCCAAACCCCTGAAGGAACTTGGCTGCTCCAGGATGATCACATTTTTGTACCAAAAGGAGCCACTCATGCCCTCATCCAGCAATACCACCAACTCACCCACCTAGGGAAAACTGCGCTAGAAGTCTTGCTCGGGAGATGCTACTACATAGCCTGGCTAACTTCTCTCTGTGCCACCATCAGCAGCCAGTACCAAGTTTGTGCCAAAAACAACCCTTTGCAGGGCCCCATGCTCCAGCAGGTGTCCAGCACATGGGGATGGCCCCTTTGAAGATCCCACAATAGACTTCACAGAAGTGAAACCAAGTCAGGGGTACAAATATCTCTTGGTGATGATATGCGCCTTTTCAGGTTGGGTCAAAGCTTTCCCCACTCACACCGAAAAGGCAGGAGAAGTGACTAAGGCTTTACTTAGAGAAATCATTCCACAACACGGGCTGCCACTGTCAATTGAAAGTGACAATGGCCTGGCCTTCGTGGCTGCCGTAGTCCAAGAGCTAGCAAAAATGTTAGGAATCAAGTGGAAACTCCATACCGCTTGCAGGCCCCAGAGTTCAGGGAAAGCTGAATGCATGAGTCAAACCCTCAAAGCCACCCTAGCCAAATTCTGCCAGGAAACTGGTCTCCTCTGGGTAGACTTACTTCCCTTGACCCTTCTCCGAGTTAGGTGCACCCCAGTACCCACAGGCTATTCACCCTTTGAAATTCTATTTGAGTGGCCACCCCCAATTATCTGGGCCTTCAAAGGTAATATCAAACTTCTGGGGGAGGCTAACCAAGATTCCATTCTCCAGCAGCTGGGGAAATCTCTAGCCTAAATATGTAAAACTGTCTTTTCCCAGAATTTCATCCCCCTGGGACACTCGGTGCACCCCCACCAGTCAGGGGACCTAGTCTTCATCAAAGGCTGGAAAAAAGAACCCTTTCAGCCTTCCTGGACAGGTCCACATACTGTGATCCTTGTAACTCCTACTGCTCTTAAAGTTGCAGGCATCATCCCTTGGATCCTTCATTCCAGGGTCAAGAAGGCACACCCTGATAAAGAGCAGGACAGCTGGACAGCCCAACCCGTACCCGGCCACCCCTTGAGAGTGCTAGTTGCCCAGGATCCCCGACCACCGACCTCATCAAATGCCTTCTGAATGGACCCATGCTCCTGGTGGATCCTGTGGTTTTATGGCCTGCTCGCCTTGGTATTTGGAGTTGGACTTGCTGCTGTGACCCCAGCAGACTGGACTGTTGTGAATAGAGCCCTAATTGCATTTGCTTACTGGCACAGGGAATAAGGAGATGAATTGAATTTGGTCCCTCTCCACAAGGACCGACAGGCTATGGAAAAAGTTCACATCCAAACCAAGGATGCTTATCAATGTCAGCCACCCTGGGCTCAGATTTTTCCACTGAAC
The DNA here is from genome assembly GCA_029593785.1 of Cabassous unicinctus. Lineage (NCBI taxonomy): Eukaryota > Metazoa > Chordata > Mammalia > Cingulata > Chlamyphoridae > Cabassous > Cabassous unicinctus. Next base: position 2,728 of record JAQZBX010108108.1, read on the forward strand.
TGAAATGTGCCTCTGATCCTGCCCAAAGAGAAAATGTGGGAGTGGCAAGGTGGGCCAAGGAAACAGAGGAGGAGGGGAGGAAAAATAAAGAAATAAAGCAGACTCTTAGGTTGAGAGTTAGTATCTGCATTAATCCTATAAATCCTTTTTGCTTTGTCATGCTCTTTGCATGCTGGCAAAAAAAAAAAAGCCTTAAGTAAACCATAAATTCAACCAAGATTTCTCTCCTCCTTCTACTAGAATTCTGCTTCATTCTCTTCTTCATTTCCTTATTCATTCTGTTACCATTGATTGAGCACCTGCTTTGCACACACTTAAGTCATGATTCTGCTCTTCCTGGGACTGCAAACAAGATAAAAATGAAATTTCATAAAAACAGGTATGTATGTACATGGTCTGGAAGAGGACGAAGGAAAGATCTTTTAAGTACACACTGGTAGAGAAAGTAAGTCTTCCAAGATGAGGTTCTACCTAAGCTGGTTTTTGAAGGATAAGGAGGAGTTTGCCGTAACATTTGCAGGGAAGAGCTTTCTAGAGAGAAACCTGCACGTCCTGATATGACCACCAGTGGATTTCAGTGGAACACTGAATTTCATTATTTCTACTCTTAAGCCAGTGTGCTTTCTCTGGCTTTGTTTGTATAAACACTACAGAAAGTGTTGTAGAGAAAACAGTCATATTTATGCTGTATTTAACTTTTCATTAATAATGAATTCAAGTGAAGTTGCATTGTTATTAATATTGAAAGCACAGATGTCAGGCATTTTTTCTAAATGGGCTCAGTTATATTTAATAGTGCTGTTGATGAGGGAAAACCTAATGAAAACCAACAGATGGTTATTTAATGTTGCCCTTGGCTTTGAAATGTGTGCCAAATGTGATACACACAAGGACTTCACAGGGCTGTTACTGGGAATCTTTAATTACAACTAATTGCACCCCTGAGCCTGCTGAAATAGCTAAAATAACACTGCAACTCTAATGTTACCGAATCCAGAATTAAAATAATACCCCTTTTAGTGATATTGTTTGTGGCATTGTGTTTCTAAATGCCCTCTCTAGACACTTTTCCTGACTTTTTTTTTTTGTCAAGAGACTGGAAAATTGGAGTGAGCAGCTAGGACAAACTCCTCTCACATCACCAAATTTACTCTGGGATGCTGAAAGCATCTCCAAGGTCAAGAAAAGGTATGCATGACTTTATTCCTAGGGTTAACTCCATTACAGAGACTACCCAACTAAGGTAACTTGCCAAAGCAGTGACTAAGTCATTAATAATAATACTGACTATCAACTGCCCCTCTTGTGTGTTGAGCGAGTCACTTGGCAAATACTGCTCACAACAAACGGAGAGGGTAGAGATGAAGACACTGGAGCTGAAAAGGATTCAATGTCAGCTTCAAGGCCACACAGCTTGTAAATGATAACCCAGACAAGTTAATTAACCAGAGTAGGAGAAGACAGACCAGTCAATGAAGGCAGGGTGATAATGTCACACCCATACACACACAGTGTTAACCAATTCAGTTGTCTTAGATAAAAGTTGGGGGATACACTCAGATCTGTGGACCCCTTCATCTGTCCCCTTCCCCCAACTGGCTGACTCTACCCTATCTCTGCCTTCTAGATGCTGGGGAAGAAAGTGCTGGTCCATGGTGTCTCAGAGGAGGGAGACGGCAACAAACTAGCCAAGAACACTACAGGTAGATAGACGGCTCATGAAGGCAAAGGCCAGGGCACCTTGGCTCACAGGGTGACCCTAGAAATAGAGACTTAGCTGTCAGCAGCTACTTGCTGTCTGGCAGGTGACACCCGTGGTACTGGGAATAATGAACATAGGAACAAAGAGGCCTCTCTCAATGAGACACGTGAGAATAATGCAAGTTGCAAATCTGACCATCTCTAGAGCACCCCAGAAAACAGTCTTCTGCCTGCCTGACCCATGCTGATGGCACCCTGATTTGTGAGGAGAAACAGACCAACACTTACTGGGAAGATGGAGGCTACTCTATTTTTTTCCATTAAGTATACAGAGTATTTTTAAAAACATTGTTTTATGTTTGCTAAAGGCTGCCAAAGTAATATACCAGAAACGGGCTGGCTCTTAGAATGGGAATTTATTAATTTATAAGCTTACAGTTCTGAGGCCATGAAAGCATCCAAGTCAAGGCATCATCATCAGATGTTTTCTCCCCAAGCTGAAGCTGTGGGCAGTCAGGCACATGGAGGCATCTGCTCATCACTTGCCTTTCCTCCTGCCTTGTTGCTTTCAGCTTCTGGCTAAAGTGGCCTCCTCTCAGCTTCTGTGTTCCATTGATTTCAGCTTCTGGCTCCCTGGGTCCTTCTCACTGAGCTCCTGTGTGTTTCTCACTGAGCTCCTGAGTGTATATTCATGTTTCTCCAGTTTATAAAAGACTCCAGAACAAGGATTAAGACCCACCCTGGGTCACACAATATAATCAAAGGCACTTAACTGAAGTAAGCTAATCCAAAGTTCCCACCTACAATAGGTTTACGCACACAGGAATGGATTAGCTTTAAGAATAGGATTTTCTGGGGTCCACAAAAGCCCCAAACTACCACAAACACCATGTATTTGATACATAGAAAAACAGTAGTAGAAATGTTAAAGGCTGCATTCTTTAGACATTATAAACCTACACACACACACACACACACACACACACATATATATATATATGTTATGTTTTGAATTGTCCCTCAGAAAATTATACTGAAGTGCCTGGCAAAGTGATCTTATTTGGAAATCAGGTCATTGCAGATGTAAATACTTAAAATGAGGTCATATTGGAATAAGATGAATCCTTAATCCATTATGACTGGTGTCCCAAAAGGAAAGAAGAGAGAGACACAGAGGGGAGACGGTCATAAGAAGACAGAGGCAGAGGATGAAGTGCTGCAGCTGGAAGCCAAGGAACTCCAACAGTTTCTGGCAAGCAACGAAAAGCTAGAGAGAGGCAAGAAAAGATTCTCTCCTACAGATTTCTGATGGGGCATGGCCCTGACAACACCTTGATTTTGGACTTCTGGCCTCCAGAACTGTGAGATGAATTTTTGTTATTTTAAGCTATCCAGATTGTAGAACTTTGTTACAGCAGCTATAAGAAATGAAGACAGTTATTTGATGCATAAAATTAAAAAAAAAAAAATTCTTCTGGAAGCAGATGTGGTTCAACCACTTTGGTGCCCACCTACCATGTGAGAGGTCCCAGGTTCGGTTCCCAGGGCCTCCTGAAGAAGGCAAGCAAACAATGAGCAGACAGACAAGAGAACCATCAGGGAGGGGGGATAAATAAAGAAAAATGAAGTAAAAAATTCTTCTAAAACTCCTTGGCTCAAAGAGGAATTCTAAGGCAAAATTACAGATTCTTTTCATTCATTCATTCATTCATTCATGCCAAAATCAATGGGCACTTGAACTCAGGTAAGGCATAGATGAAAATGTATTAAAAAAAAAAAGAAATCACTTTGTGTCCCAATATGTGGGGTAACAAATTACTGAGAGGACAAGTTATAGTCTTAAGCATATTTATTATTAGAAGTCCTGCTATTAAGGAAGAGGAGGAAAGGCTAGATAAAACAATAGGATAATGTAGTAGAATCTAATAAAAGGAATAAATAAAGATATAATTTCAAACTAATAAAACAACAAACACAATATTAGAATGTTTATCTAAAACTCGACCCTTTAATAAATAAAATCTATAGCCTCCTGGCAAACCAGATAAAAACAAAAAGAAAGAAAAGTAAAATTCATAATGCTAAGAATGAGAAAGCCCCATACAAATAAAAAATCAACAACTTTCATATGCTTCACGACCTGGAGGACATTATGTTGAGCGAAGTAAGCCAGACGCAAAAGGACGAATACTGTTATTGAGCTATTATGAACTAGATATACTGTGTAAACTCATGGAGCTAATAATTAGAATATAGGTCACCAGAAAATAGAAGGAGGGTAGAGAATGGAAAGCTGAGGGTTAATTTGTACAGAATTGGTAAAAAGGTTATTTGTAAATCTTTGGAAATGAATAGAAATAGTTAATGCATATCATGGTGTTTGTAACTAGTAGTGCAGACTTGTATGGGTATGACAGTGGTTGAAAAGGAAAGTTGAAGTTCATGTATATTACTGGAAAGAAAGCTAAAATCTGTAACATGGGACTGTATAAGATAAAACCTCATATTAAATACAAATATGGGTGATTTTGCATATGTAAGACTGTTTTTACAAAATATAAATACAAATATACTAGAAAGAAGCAAAAAATTAGCAGCTTAGTATGCCAGGCAAGGCATAGAGATATTGAGAGGTGATGAGCTTTGTTTGTTAGTTTTTGTTTATAATTATTACTGGAATAATAAAAGTGCTCTGGGTGTGACTGGGTGATGAATGCACAAATATGTGAACTGAATACCATTGATTGTGCTCTTTGGATGGATTTATGCTTTATTAATATGTATCAATAACATTGAAAAAAAATGCTTAAGAAAAAAATTAACATCTTTCAAAGAGTATATGCTGCACTCTATAAAAATAAATGAGAAATTTTAAAGAAAATTGGGATTTTTATGAAAATATAAATTTCCATTTTCAGAAAAGAATAGTTGTAAAGATATACCATTTAATAAAGGTAAGAGTTACAAGAAGATTTTGTAGCCAAGTTCTATCAGATATTCTAAACATCATCATTGATTTCATCAACATTATCCTTAAATTATTTAAATGATCCCAGGGCATAAACTGGGATATCAAAACTTCATAAAGATAGCACAAAAAGCTACACAAATATGGATGCAAAAATTCCTAAAACATTCTGGTCCAACTAAATATAGCATTGTATTTTAAAATGTTACAATTTTACTAAGTAAAGTTTATTTTCTGACTACAGATTAAGCAAATTTACCAATATAATTTTATACCAATAAATTAAGAGAAGAAAAATGGAAAATACATGAATATATCAACATTCACTAAAATAGCATTTAATAAAATTTAGAAGCCATTCCTAATGAAAACTCTTAGCAAAATAGTAATAGAAGGAAGCTCTCCAAACATGGTAAAGTTTAATTAATAATATACAATTGCAAACATAACAGTATGCAATTAAACAGAAACAGTACCTACTCCAAACAGATATTCACTAAACAATAAGATCTTTCTTTGAAACTAATATGATTGTTTACCTAGAAAACACAAAAGTCTACTGAAAACTTATTTGGAGTAATAAGACAATTTGATAAGGTAGTTGAATATAAACTCAATATATGGATTTTAATGCTAACAATTCTACATTAGAAATAGGTATGCAAACAGTAAAATTCCATTCACTAAAGCAATAAAAACTACAAAATATCACAGATTAAATTTAATTTAAAATTGCTGGGCCTAAATAAATTGAGCTATAAATTTTTAGAAAAGGAAATAATTTAACATATGAGTAAATAGAATGGGATAGCACATTCCTGCTATGGAAGATTTTAATACCATAAAAATGCCAATTCTATCCAAATCAATATGTCATCTTATTGTAATTGCAATCAGGATCAATCTTTTTTAAACTGGACAATTTTTCTATAGCTTATATGGAAAAATAAATGTATGAGAATTTCTTAGAAAATATGAAAGTGAATAGTGAGAGGTAAGTTGTTTTTTGAGGTTGTATATATACACAAAGGTATTTTAATTTTGGTATTGACTCAGGAGTAGACTAGTAGATTTATAGATGGATCTATTAATAGATAATAGATTAGTAAATCCAAAAATATTAGTGATATGAAATAATGTGTGTGATTAGAAATTAATATATGATAAATATGCTTTTTTAATTAATAAATTATTATTTTTGATAGTGTCATTGAAATAATTGCCTATACATCAGCTGGAACAAATATTTTCTATAAAGGACAATATAGTAAAAATTTTCAGGTTTGCAAGCCATATGGTCTCTGTGACAACTACTTACTCTTCCACCAGAGTGAGAAAGGAACTATGGACAATATGTAAACAAGTGATTGTGGTTGTGTTCCAACAAAACTTTATTTAGAAAAATGAGTGGTGGACCAGATTTGGCTCAGTGCAAGCCATAGTTAACCAACCCCTGAACTAGAGGTAAGTTAAGTGAATTTCCTAGCTCAAAAAACAGACTAGAGATGGTTTAAAAATCTAAATGTAAGAAATGAAATTTTAAAAAAATATCTCGAACAATATTGAAATAAGAAAAGTTTTATGATCACAAGGCAAAGAGGTCTTCTTGAATAGAATAAGACACTCAGTTAACAGAAAGGAAATGGCTTACATATTTGCTACATAATTATATAAAACTTCCATAGGACGGAAGAAACCATAAACAAAGTCAAAGGACAAGCCACAACATAAGAGAATATTTGCAAGAGCAAAGAATAAATATCTCAAGTGTATAAAGAGCTCTTGCAAATTGATCAGTAAAATAAAAATGATCCAAATGACATATCAGCAAAAGAAGGAATTGAAAATGTGAAAAAAGGTATGTAAGAGTGAGTTTCATAAATGAGGGGAGGAGAAGGAGGAGTTTATTGCTTAATGGGTGCAGAGTTTCTGTTTGAGGTGATGAAAAAGTTGGGGTAATGGATGTTGGTGATGGTAGCACAATATGGTGAATGGAATTTAAATACGAATTATACACTTAAAAGTGGCTAAAATGGGAAATTTTGAGTTGTATGTATGTCACTCCAATAGAAAGTTACAAACAAAGCAACACAAAACAAAAAACAGAAAAACTCCATGATGGCTCCCATACTGCTCAGAATGGAAGACAAAGGTTTTGCCATGCCTATGACTCTGTGGGGCCTTCCCTCTTGTCTCTGGGATTTATCTCCTCCTAAACTCCCTCTTGTTCACTGCACCCCTGATTAGGGCTTTTGCACCAATGTACCCTCTGCCTTGACTTCTTTTCTTTGAGTTTTCCCTCTTCTCTCACTTTCCTCAAGTCCGTCCCAACCCACCCCATAAACATACATACTAATAATCCCTCTTACCTTGGTCTACATTTATTTTATTCCACAATATCACTGTCTTCTAACATACTATGTAATTTATTTTCTTGTTTATGCATTTATTTTTCTCAATCACTAGAGACCAACCAAGAGTTTAAGCTCCTTGAGGGCAGAAGCTTTTGGCCTGGTTGATCACTGATATCTCCAAATGCCTAGAACCCCTCTGGCATGTACAGTTTGTGTGTGCAAGTATTTACCAAGTAGCTAGGAAAAGGGAGTAGCATATGTTGATTATGAGTATAAAGTCTCCCACCATGGTAAATTTCAAGCAACCAACTTAACATCACTGAGCATGAAGTTGGAAAAAGTTAGGCCCAGTGGGCTCTCCTGAGCTAAAAGGAGCCTGTTTCAGTCCACCATTGGGCCATTGGAGATATTCAATAACTTTATTGACTGAACAAGCATTAAACCTCCCTAGGAACTGTGGAAATGCAAATTGAAACAAGAAACAATTTTCACAAATCAAATGGGCAAAAACTGGTAGAGACTGATAACTTCAGAACTGATGACTCATCAGTCTCACTTTTAGGAACTGATTCTATAGAAAAATAAAAACACCAGTACACTCTTTGCAATAGCAATAAAAAAAGAAACAATCTATGCCGCGGTCCAGCCGAGGCATGAGGGAGCAAGACTGAAGGTGGTTAAGGGAGTCGGCGAGAGTGATGAGTCGCACACCCAAGTGACTGGCGACTCACGACTGACTTTATTGCAAGATAAACACAGTTTTTATATTCTATTTTTTGGCAAGCGTAAGCATTCTCTTTGAAGTTATGCAAGGTTGCAGACGTCATATAG
>JAQZBX010108109.1:0-10581 GCA_029593785.1 Cabassous unicinctus
ATAAATCTGGGAAAGTATACAATGATTTTGGAAGTAGATGAGGATTGTGGTTAATAATATAAATACAGGAATATCCTTCAACTATAGGGTGTTAAAAATTTGGTGGTGAATGGGAAAATATACCTAAAGTATTTTATGGACTATAGTTAAATAACATTGTAATGTTTTGGAGCAAAAGCAAATTTGGTTGTATATTATCTCTAAAGGTAAAAAAATATATATATTGGGTTTGGTTTTGTGAGATATAAATATGGTAATGCATTTTTTCTCTTCTTCATTTTTTTTTCATTAATAAAGAGAACATAACTATGTCATTTACCTAATCTTTGTTTGTCTGTGTATCTTTATAAACACTAGAGGAGTGACAGAATTAGCAGCTGGAATTGGATAAGATAAAAGTTCTGATAAAGAAGTTTTTATGAGGAATGTTTCCATAACTTGTTGCCCTGTCTTTTTCTGTTCTATTATTTTTGTAAATTAAAAATATAGCTGTTATTAAAAAGCAAAAAAATGGAAGGAGAAGGATGGCCTGAGGTGAGGGTACAGGGTGGAAACATGACCATGGATGGACTCAGGAAACTGGTTTTCTGAGTTGGTGGCAGATGGTTGATTTGGGAATGCATTGGGAGAAAGGTCATGCAACTTATCTGACTCCAACATCTTCCAAAACATAGGAAATTTGACACATGCGTTTGCCAATGGATACCTACACTAAATAAGCCAGGAACCCAAGAAAAGTCTTAGCCAAATGTGACCTAAACACTATTTATACAATATAAAAAAATAAAAAGAATGAAGTAGAATGAATCCATTCTATATATGTAGAAAATTTTACAAAAACAAAAACTGAAAATGGTAGGCCAAGATCAAACTGCCATTCGGTATTTAGGAACAGAAATAAATTTGAGGACAAGCTGGCTGCAGTGCTTCTAGTAAAAATCCACTGAATGTCCAGTAATGAATACTATTATAATATTTTTTCTGTCAGCAATGAATGGATACTTCTATTAGTGGTTTCCTTGCCTGTGCTCCCCTAAGGGGCTTGCCAGGAACTACAGATTTGGCCTGGCTGAGTATTGGGGCTGTTGAAATCCAACCTGGGTCATGGATTCAGTGTTTAGAACATCAGACCAGAGATTTTCTCTGTGCCTGGAGTTCTCTCTGATAGCTAGTTGTAAAGTAGCCACCTTTAATGTATGATTGCAAAAATGATGTAATAGACCATGTTTCATAGCAATGCTTCAATATTTGTTCACTTATGTAACAAATGTACCATTCTAATATAAGGTGTTATTAATGGAGGAAAATGTGAGAGGGAGAAGGTTGAGGTATATGGAAATCCTCTGTATTTTAGATGTAATTTTTTGTAATCTAAAGCTTCTTTAAAAATAAAGTTTAAAAATTGATGTAGTGATTTAAGGTCTTGCATTGGTCCTCTTTGGGAACTACTCACACATTAGGGCACACTGGGGAAGGCACATCTGTCACTAAAATGTAATTCCTGTGTGGATGAACATTATCACCTGTTTTATTGTGCTACATTTTGTGCTCACACCTGTGCACAGCAGAGGACCAATAAACAATTGTTGAAAGACTGAGTGAATCAAGTACCCACTTGCAGACAGCATTTTTTTCTCCTAATGAATTGCTGAAATCATTCTATCAAAAATGTTCCTTAATGACATTCTATACAAAATATACCATGATTAGAAGCCTGGACATGAAAAGGTTTGAAAAAACACTCTTCTTGTTCTAATGGAGCTCCTATTTATTGCAAGACAGAACACAAACAATGTCCATAACAGTAGAGAGATTATGGCAAGAAAATCACTCAATAAATGAGATTATACAGAATTCCCATTCTGGAGAGCTCTGTCACATTCTCCAAGGAAGCAGCAACAGTCCCCCAAGTGCAGGGGCAGTGTCTGGCTAAGGAGGATGAACCAATGATGGGCTCTTTTTATTGATGACTAGCCTTATGAGTCTGCTCTTGAAAATGAAACTTAGCCTATTGTTATGGGGTGCTTAAGGGTGGCCTCCTTAAGGCCTCCTTGTTGCTAAAATGTGGCCTCTCTCTAAGCCAGACTCAGCATATGAATGGATTACTTTCAGCCCAGCTTGGGAAATGACTCCCAGGGATAAGCTTCCCTTGAAATGAGGGATTTCTAACAAGTGCCAACAGGCAATATGAATGGAAAAAGACCTCAAATAAAAGGGGGAAAAGGTAAAGACAAATGTGTTCATATGGCTAAGAGACTTTAAAGTGAGTCTGGAGGTCATCCCAGAGGTAACGCTTATGTACATCTCAGTAGGATCTCATAGGCTTCTAATGGGGCTATCATCCCAAAAAGAAGGGCTCCTGAGGGCTCTGGAGACACCCAGGTCCTATACCAGGGTGGATAGCCCAGAGTTTGGTGCCTTATCAGTGGGCCCTACTTTGGAATCCTTGCTCCTGAAAATGACAGAGTTGGACTCAATTACATCTTCCCTGCACATGGCCCATCTGTCCCTTCTATTGCAACCTATATGTGGTGCTGGAGTTTGTAGGTGTAGTTCCAGAGACTGGAGTCTTTGTGCTTTCCATGTGGCAGCTCAGTCTGGAATCTCGGTAGAGATGCAACTCCTACTCTGTAGCTCAATGAACTCATCCAGGTCTCCTGGTGGGGAGATGATGACAGACAATGGCCATCCCAGGGAATGGAGAGAGTCTGCAGCTACAGGCATGATAATCCCATCCATCTTATCCATGGGATATAAGCCCCCACTCATTTGGAGGTGGAGTGGGCATCCCCATCCCTGACTCCTCAGGATTGGGGAAAGAGCTATGGACTAGAGTGGATTTACTGGTATTCTGTTATAGACATATTGTAAATCAAGCAATGGAAGAAATTAAAACATTATTGTGGAGCCAGTGGCCCCTGGATGTTTTGGGGTCAGGGGGAGGGAATAGCAGTTGTAATACAGGGGCTTTTTTGGGACTTGGGAATTATCTTTAGTTGACATTGCAATGAGAGATATAGTCCACTTTATATCATCATAAAAAATGAAGAACTGTGTGGGAGAGAGTGTGGTCTATAATGTGAACTATGGTCCATGCTTAGTGGCAATGTCCCAAGATATGTAAATCTATTGCAGGTGATGTGCCACACTAATGTAAGATGTTTATGTGGGAGGTTGTGGGAGGTGTGGGAGGTGGGGCATGTGGAAATCCCTATAATTTTTCTGTAACATTTATATAAACTAAGTATCTTTTAAAAAATAAAATAAATATTATTAAAAAAAAATGAAGAATATTTAAGTATTACACAAAACCATTCTTGCATTTGTGGGATAAATTCCTCTTGCTCATGGTATATAGTTATATTTATATGTTCCTGAATTTATTTTGCTTTCATTTTATTGAGAATATATTCATCCACATTCATGAGAAATATTGGTTTGTGATTTTCTTTTCCTGTTATATTTTGTCTAGTCTTCTCATCAGGGTAATTCCAGCCTCATGAAATGAATTGAGTAATAATTCCCTTCTTGAATATTATGGAAGAATTAGAAAGGAACTGTTATGAAGTATAGTTTATTATTAATTTTTGGTAGATTCTTCAAGGGAATCTATTTCATTCTGTATTATTAGTAGTAGATTAAATTATTGATTACTAAATTTAAAAAAAAGTGGAGCTGTGAGTACAAAGACAGGTTACGGTACTAAGCAACTATAAGTATGAGAAGTGGAATTTCAGTAGGGGAAGACGGAGAGTGATATTCTAGTGTAGGGGAAATGCAAGGCTAATGTCTTCCTCACTGATCCATCTTATCCTTGCTGAAGTCTGAATACTCCCTCCCTTCCCATTCACCACAATCCTAGGGCCTCTCCAATACCTGTACCCTTCACATTCCCCTCTCTTGGAGATCACAATGGCAGGTTCTGGGTGCCTTTCCTAATGGCTTCTGGCCATATCCATGTGTTAGATGTTTCTCTCCACCCAGATAACACCTATATCCCACTGCAAATGAGCTTTGACTGTGTGTTCCTGAATCCTGCATTAATATTTGATTCAGTAACTGAGATTTTTACAGGGATACCATCAAGAGGGGATCAAGAAGAATGGAACCCAGGCTGTGACCATGAGAAAGAAAATTAACACGAGGGAAAATGAAATGGGACTTATTTAAGGAATCAATGAATCTTTGCTTATAGAAACTTATTATACAAGGAAACAGAGGAGGGAATGATTTAAATCTGATTTTGTGAATCGGAAAGAGGAGAAGGAGGAAGCTGATTTCTGTGAGCCATGGAGAGAGACTCTGAGCAAGGAGAATTGTGGGGAGGAGACAGGAGCAATGTCTGGAAGGCAGAAATGCTGGGAATGTGCTGCCTTATGGGCAGTGCTTGGCCAAGTTCAGAAGGATGCCAAGAGTTACATGCCAGGTCATGGAGGGGCACTGAAAGAATATGATTATGCAGGAGTAGGGAACCCTTGAAAATATGGGATCTGGCAGAGACATTATGAATTGTGTGCTTTTGGAGATGCCTAGTGAATCTCTTGATGTCTTTCCAGTCTCATGATGGGGTCGGTGAGAGACCTCATGCCTGAATTGACAGAGAAAAATAAAAAAGCCACACCACCATGATCCTATTAAAATATACTTAATATTATTCCTAATAAGAGAACTGCTAGTTGGAACTATACTGAAATCTCATTTCTCATCTTTCCAAGTGGTCAGATTTCAAAAGCATGACAAGATAAGTCTGTGGAGAAAATAGCACACCCACAAATTGTGGGTGGGAATACAAAAGAGGACAACAGCCATGGGGGAAAATTGATGAAACTATATATGCATTTACTTATTTTTTGACCCATTCACTAAACATTTAGGAATTTGTCCAGAAACTACACCTAAAACAATACCAAAATAAATATGCATGAGATTATTTATAGCAAATTTTTGTGACACCTAGCTATTGGGAAAAAAAAAAAGATATACTTAGTTCATTAATCTTGGTACATTTGCAAAATGGAGTACTGTGCAGCTGTGAAAATAATGAGAGAAATGCTATGAAGAATTTCAGGATATATTTTAATTTAGAAAGCAAAGTACTAAGCACATGGAATTTTTTGTAATGAAAGCAGGTGGAATAAGAATATACCTAGAAATGCATGAATGTATGAATATACATTTGCTTGTTTCAAAAAGAAATGGAGGAAGGATGAATGAAAAGTTAATGAAAATATTTTTCCGTCATTGTTGGGCTAATTGTATCGATGACAAATGGTTGGAAAGGAGAATTTTCTATGAATACTTTGTAAAATAAAAATTTGCCACTATGTTAAGGCATATATTTTTGTTTTTTCTATCTAATTCTTCCTTTGGTGGTAATTTGTCTCTTTTCCCTGGTAGCTTTTAATATTTTGCTAAGCCTGCATATCCGGCAGTTTCTCTATCATGTGCCTAGACAGGAGGGATCCACCAGTTGCCACTTCTCCCTGAGCTTCCCTGCCAGGAAGCTCCCTATCATGGACACAGGGTCTCCTGGAGCTGGAATTTTGGGTCCTGGACTGGCTTTACTCCATCATATTGTGGATAAAAGCACCTGGGCTTCCTGCAGGGTAGATTCACACAGAGAAGGCTCCTTCCCTACTACCTCAGTGTCTCCTGCCCATCTTTCTCTTTCTTGATCTCTCCCTTTCCCTGCCTATCCCTCTTCAGAGATATTTGCCCAGACCTTTTATCCATAAAAAATATTTAAAATTATATTTCTGTACTATGTAGGCATAAAGATGAAAATTATCAGGATATATTTATTATTCTATACTGATTATTATTTTCATTTTTTCTACTGATTATCCAAAGTAAAACTAAATCAATGGGTCCCTAAAGGTGTGGAGGCCTTGGGCATTGTGTCTTCCTAATGGTGGAATCACCCTAACTGAGGGATGGTTGGGGACATAACACAACCCAGCATCTGTGCCCCTGTCTGAATGAGTTTCCTGTTGCTACTGTGACACATTTCTACCAACTTAGTGCTTAACATAACACATTTTATGATCTTACAGTTCTGGAGGTCAGAATTCCAAAATGGGTCTCACTGTGCTGAATTAAGGTAGAGGAATTGCTGGTTCTTTCTGGGGGCCCTTGGTGAAGACTCTGCTCCCTCACCCTTTTCCATCTTCTAGAGGCTAACCACATTCCTTTCCTCATGGTCCCCCTCAATCTCCAAAGTCAGCAACTTTGAGTTTCTCACTATGCCATCTTTTTCCTTCTCCCTCTTCTGACCCCTCTTCCATATTTAAGGATCCTGGCAAATACATTGGTTTCACCTGGGAAATCCAGGGTCACCCACTTATTTTAAGGTCAGCTGATTATGCACGTTAATTCCATCTGCAGTCTTAATTTCTCTTTGTTATATGACCTCACAGTTTCTGAAAATATGGATGTGGTCATCTTAGGGGAGTTATATTTCTATCTGTCTCATTATTCAAACTTTTGACAATGTCCACAACACACACTTTGTCAGAGCCTCTTCTTGCCCTTCTCCTTGTGCAAGATGCATCCTCTCCTGGTTACACATATGCACACAAATCCCAGCACAGCCCCTGCCCTTGTGGACAATGCAGTCCAATGGGATAATTCCCCCAAAACAGTACAACAATCACTGGGGGAAGGTCCTGATGGAGTTACAGGTATTAACAAAACTTATGTTGGGAGGTGGTTTCTGGACAGGCAAGGCTTCCCTGAGGGTGGGGTCTGAGTCACACCTCAGGGAGTGGGGTCTTGTGACATGTATGGCAGACAGAGGGGTCATGGACTTTCCAGCTGGTCTCCCTCCTATACCTTTGTCTCACCTGCCCCCACAGGCTTGCTGAGTCCTGTTCTCTGTGTACCTGTAACCTGAAACCTTTCCCACTGCCTCTCTGGTCTTTTCAGCTCTACATTCCTGAGTCTTTTTCCCAGTCTGTGTGATGCAACATGGTCTCCTGGGCCCACCCCTCAATCCGCTCCAGGTTCTGCCTGCCCATGATGGAACCACTGCATCTACCTCAGTATCTCACCCCCAGTTCTTGAGCAAACACACCTGGGATGACATGCCCCTCTAGTCCCCCGCAGGCCCTTCCCTCTGGCTAGTCTGTGGGTCATTTTGCATGCCATTGCCACAGGCCCTCAGCTTTGTCTTTGTTTCTGTTGCATCACCTTTTTGGTGAGCTGGAACGTGGTATTGTGTGGGGATGCTCCAAACCTCAATATCTTGTGTTCTAATTTATATTTTAATTTTTTTTGTCAATCAACATTGTCTTTTCTTCTTGAGCTAGTAGACATTTAGGGCAGGCAATGAAATCTCTATTGAATAAGATTTATTGGGTAATTTATGTTTAATGTTTGGATTTTGGCTTAGGTTGGGAAGAAATTGTATTTTATTTGATGTCTTATCGAGTTGTGTTGTGGGAATGTTGCACTTTTTATGTCTACTTTGGAGTTATTGAAGTGGGGTAGCACATGGACCACTTCCTCAGGAACCTTGTTGAAGCTGCAAGTTCATATCCTCTCCCAGCCTCAGGCACTTCCCCTAGCTCAAGGTCCATCCCAGCTCAGACCCCTCTTCCATTTCAGATGCCTCCCCACACTCAGGCACCTTCCTTAGGTTAAGACCCCTCCTCTTCATTAGGGCCCCCTCAGGCCCCCACCCAAAATGCAGTCCTCCTCCTTTAGACCTCCTGCCCTGGCTCAGTTCTGCTTCCCTGCTCAAGTCCACCAGGCTCTCTTCTGAGATCTCAGCAAATCAATTTCTCCCTCCCACACTTTCCTGGCTGGAATGCCATAGAATCCATTTCCAGACTCCCTCTGTCATTGGGCATTGTGCACCTTGGAGTTCTTATATTTAGGCTGCATGCTAACTGGCCTCACACTCACTTGTGACTGACCTAACTCTTTGGGTCTCTGAGAACCTTTGTCAGGAAGCATGGTTCTGCCCTTTCTGGAATTCCCACTGCCCCTCACCAAGCCTCACATACTGATAACTCTCTCAAAGAATCTGCACATTGACAAAAGGAAAGTTGATAAAAGAGCAACAAGGCAGTGTGTTTTAAATGTAATGAACAACCAGAGCTATTCTAGTCATAGCTGCTGAATTGGGCACTAAAATCTGTTTTGGCTGGGAGGAATCACACTGCTGGACGCTTGTGAGAAGGAGATGCCAGAGGCCAGGCCAGTGAAGGCTAGTGATGCTGCCCTCATCATCCAGTAAGCCTTCCTGAAAGGGGTCCCTTGAGGAATGAGGAGACCAGTTAGGCTCACAGGTGGAAGAATCCACAGGGGAAATGGGCAGGATTGAATTCACCTATGCCCCAGGCACAGTAAGATGGGCAAGGGGCAGTGGGGCACCTAAAACCTCAAAGTTCAGGGCAAGCAGAGGGAACAATGTCAGTGCTTGCCTGAACATGAGTCATTAAAAAACTGTCTCACATTCTAAACTATTTATCATGGATGACTGGATCCTATTTGCTCAGAAATGAGGAATGAGTATGAAGGCTGATTTCTGTTATCTGTCTTTGCATCCTTGGCATTTCACCTTTCTGTCCTGTCAGATAGGAGGTAAAGTAGACCCCCTTCATTCTTTCTCCCTCTCCTACCCATCCCAGTTTCCTCCTCCCCCTCTCTCCCCCTTATCCCTCTCCTCCTCTCTCTCACCTCCTCAGATTCCTTCCTCCTAATTCTGTCTCCTCCTTTTCCCCCTTCCTCCCTCATTTCCTCTTTGATCTTCCTCATCTCCAGGGAATTCTTCTAAGAAGTCAACTTCAGCCCCCACTATTCTCTAGTGAATGAGGCAGAAGCTGAAATAGGAAGAGAGCAAAAGGTGTTTTTATGTTCAGGTTCTTGTCCTAGTCTGAGGAATCCCCATTTCCTGTATGGAGACTCCTCACTTCTCCATGTAGCCCAGACAAGCTCCTTCAGGCTCTCCAGCACCTTTTCCTATCTGAAGTCTCACTGGGTACAAACCTTCACCCCCCTCTGGGAGAAACTGTACCTAAGAGCAACTAGACTATTCTAAACTGGACGTTTTTGGGGCAGGGAGAGGAGGGACAGTTGAAATACAGGGGCTTTTTTGGGACTTGGGAGTTGTCCTGAGTGGCGTTGCAGCGACGGATGTAGGCCATTTTGCATCAGCATATACCATGCAGAACTGTGTGGGAGAGAGTGGGGTCTATGATGTGAACTGTGGTCTATGCTCGGTGGCAAGGCCCCAAGATGTGTATATCCATTGCTGGTGTTGTGCCACAGTGATGAAGGATGGTGGTGTGGGATGTTGTTCGAGGTGTGGGAGGTGGGGGACATGGGAAACCCTGTAATTTCTGAGTAATATTTAGGGAATCTAAGTACCTTTAAAAAAATATATATATATATATATAATAACATTTATGTAAACAAATGCACATATATGCATATGTTTTTATATATCATTTTACAAATATTGGTTTGTATTGTGAAAAATTTTATTTTTACTCACAATAAAAATAAACAAACAATATTTTGGAAGTAGATGAGGATTGTGGTTAATAATATAAATATAAGAATATTCTACTACAGGGTGCTAAGAATATGGTGATACATGAGAAAATATAATTTATGTAATCAATGGATTATAGTTAACAACAGCATTGCACTGCTTTTGTAGCAAAAGCAAAGTTAGTACTATATTAAATCTTAAGGTTGTTTAAAAATATGTGATTTGGAGAAAAAAAATAAACCATATTGAAAAAGAAAAAAAAATACATTCCATTGGAGTTAACTAAGTCAGTAAATTTGCAAAGGTTCCTAAGGAAAGAAGAACCCAAATGACCCAATGGGAACCTGCCCCCTTGTTAACCAGTCAATTCTGTGAAAGGCCAAGAGTTCACCCAGGATAACAGAATCCTGTTTTACAGAATCCTGGTACCATTGTCTCCTCTCCCTCTTCGTCCCTCTCAAAGAACACCCTGGCAGAAGTGCATAATCTCAATTTGCATCAAACATATTTTATCTTCTCTCTGAGAAGTTCTCTGACACTGATGTACCTTCAGTTCAAATCAAAAACAAGAAGTGTTGTTCAAGTTTAAAATGCAATTCTTTCATTGGACATTTCATGTTGGCACTATCTCTTAACACTGGCTATTGTGGAGATGAAGTATTGGGACAAACATCAGTGGTCAGTGATGCACACAATGGTGTGTCAATGTGGGACAATGGGCAGTTCAGGGCAGGTTGCGGAGAGTTAGTGTGCATCAGGGGTTGGCAGTGAGCAGTACCATAAGGTTGGGGCAAGATCTGAGGCTCTGTATTTTGATCTGATACAAGTTGGAGGAGACCAGGAAAGGGCTAGGCTAGAAGATTGTCTTGAGAGATTTCACATTTCCCAGGAGGTGTGGACCATGAACTCCTCAGTAACAAGAGGTTCAGCTGAAAGGAATCTTTGAAAGCAGAAGTGAACCAGCCTTGCATTTATCACATTGCTCCCAGAGATTCAAAGTGCCCCTTACCAGGCTGGAAACCAGGCAAGGGGAAGCACTCCTGGCACCCAAACAAGGATGATCCCTGCAAGGGCAGGAAAAT
>JAQZBX010108110.1:0-10552 GCA_029593785.1 Cabassous unicinctus
AAAGGATTTTTGTTTCTAATTAAACTTGACACATCATAGGTCCCAATAAGTATTTGTGGAATAAAGAAGTGGAGAATTTGAAAGAGAGAGTTTCAAGACCTGAGAATACTTGTCACAGTGGAATGCAAAGATTTAACAAATAGTAGACATAGTAATATTAACTAAAAGTCTATTTAATGAAATTAGAGGTCTTTAGTCCCTCTCCATCATACTACACCCAGAATACTAATTGCCTAATAACCACCCTTCAGTAGACAATTGAGGATTCTCTTCTGGAGAAACGACATCTACAGGGAAATAGTTCCCCAAATTGAGTGTTCTATGACAAAATGGTCGGTCTACCTTTTGATGAGATAAGAATGAACCTTCAAAATTTCTCAACAATTGTTAAACATGAGTGATGCATTGGTCAGCCAAAAGGGTATTGATGCAAAGTACCAGAAATCTGTTGGCTTTTATAAAGGGTATTTATTTGGGGTAGAAGCTCATAGTCACAAGGCCCTAAAGAGTCCAACTCAAGTTACCATAAGAGGTACTTTTTCACCCATGTTGAAGGAAGATGCTGGGTGATGTCTGTGAGGGTTGAGCCTTCCTTCATCTTCTTAAGGCTCCATGGTCCCAGCTTCTTCTGTACTCAACTGTAGGCTGACATAAGTCTTGTCTCTCAGGGCTTCTCAGCTACTCTGTTCTCTTCAGCTGCAAATTATCAGGCCCATCTCTCCTCCTGGGGCCTCTGTTATGTCTATGGAGCTGTCCCTCTTCCTCTTTGCTCTACTTCTCTGAGTATCTACTTCTCTGTTTTTGATTGATTGTCTGTTTGTATAGCCCACCAAGGGAGTGGAGACTCAACCCTGCACACCCTAATGACATTGTTGAATCAAAGCCTTAGACTTAATTTAATAAATTCAAAGTAAAATCTCTGAATTTAATATAATCAAAGGGGTATCACACTCAGAACAGAGAGTTAACAAACATAATCAATATCTTTTTTCAAATTCATAAATAATATCACACTGCCATATTCCACCTGATGAATTCCAAAAAGACATTACGATATTTTTTTTTAAAAAAACCTTAAAATAGTAAAAATGCTAAGTAAAAAATCACATCACAATCAGTGTATAGAAATACAATTTGTCTTGGGGCAAAGTCCTGTCTGTTGTAGACCTCTGAAACTTATGAAACAATTTATCTGCTTCCAATATACAAATGTACAAAAGATAAACATTTGCATTACAATAAGGAGAAATTAGGAGGGAAACATGAGATATGGGTTCAGAACAGTTCTGTAAACCTGCAGTGCATACTTCATTCACTTTCAAAGTCTTTCAAAGTCTGAAAGTCATTCTTAAGATGATGGTTTCTTCTCCCTGTAGCCCAGTGAGGACCCATCCTTTCCACAGGCTAGCCCAATGGCCATTTTCTTTATTCCAACCTCATTAAGCATCTGGGTGGTGACTGAGCTTCAGACTCACCTTCCAAGAATGTTAGGGTGATGGTCACAATTTAGCCAGTCTCGACCCCCTTAGTACAGTGAGGGGAGGCAACATTCTCCCTAACATTTGGTGTAGAGTCCCAACTCTCTCAGAGAAATAAGTTCACAACTTTGTCTTCCCTAATCCATGGGGGATGAGCTCACTGCTCTTAAAACTGTTTTCTCCTTCATCTCTCCCTTCCATGTCCCTTTTAGTCCAGGCTGACAGTGGTTTCCTCTATACAGTTTTCTCAAAAATCTTGTTGGTTTAGCATTCAGGAAGCAGGGGTCCAAGCCATTAGACAGTAAAACTTTCCACAAGTCTTTACTGGATAGCTGCATTTTCAATCCTGATTTGAAAGTTCCATGTTTAGCTAAATCTTCAAAAGGGGCACTATCATCTTGGGGCTTGATTTCCAAGGGCTTGAAATTTCTGGAATCAGTTCCTGTTTTCTTTGTGCACAACAAATCATTTATCAGCTTATCTTTTTCCTCTAACATTTTGCTGTAAGCTGCAAGGAGAAGTCAGACTGTATTTTCCACATTTAATTTGGAAATATCCTTGGCTAAATGTCCAAGCACATAGATTTAAAATTCTGCTTCCCATAAACCATCAGGAGTCAATCTTGCTAAGTTCTCTTTGACTTTAAAACATGAATCACCTTTCCTCAAGTTTCCAATAATACTTTCATCACTTACTTCTAAGTCTTCATAAAAAGTCTCTTTAGCATCCATATTACTATCAAAAGTCTCTTCAAAACATTTTAGGCCTTTTCTATCAAAGATCTCACAATTCCTCCAAAAAATGCCTGTTACCTGTTTATAAAACCATTCTGGCATTTTGGTAATTGCAGAAGCACAACCCCAATCCTGGTACATATTAGCCAGCCAAAGGGTTGCCATACAAAGTACAAGAAATTTATTGGCTTTTATAAAGGATATTTATTTGGGGTAGAAGTTTACAGTCACAAGGCCCTAAAGAGTCCAACTTAAGGTACCATAAATGGTACTTTCTCACCCAAAGTCATTTGCCACATGTTGAAGCAAGATGGCAGGTGATGTCTGCAAGGATTCAGTCTTCTTTCTTCCTCTTAAAGCTCCATGGTCTCAGCTTCTTCTGATCTCCACTAAAGGCTGGCATATTCCTTGTCTCTCAGGACTTCTTAGCTGCTCTGTTCTCATCAACTTCAAACTATAAGGCTCATCTCTCTTCCCAGGGCCTCTGCCTTTTCTATGGAGCTGTCTCTCTTCCTCTGTATTTTTCTCTGTGTATCTACTTCTTTGTCCTTGATTGAGCATTGATTTATATAGCCCACCAAGGGGGCAGGGAGTCAACCCTTCACACCCTAATAATTTGGTTAAATCAAAACCCTAATCTTGATTTATAAATAAAAACTGAAAATTCTGAATTTAATACAACAAAAGGGGTATCATTTCCAAAGGAATAGACTAATTTACAAAAATAATCAATATCTCCTTTTGGAATTCATAAATAATATCAAACTCTCATGGTGGACAAGCAGACATTTGAGGAAATTCTATAAAATGAAAGATAGAGTGCCAAATCAAATACACAGCAATTAAAAGAAGAACTCACAGGAAACAGAGGCAATTCATGTGCAGAAGAAGACACTCCCTCTAAAAAAATGATTTAATACCATTAGAGGGATAATATATGCTATTGAATTCATAAAACAAGACTAGGATGTTATAAAAAATAAGCACTCTTAGAAGGAAAAATAGTTACTAAAATTGGAATAATGAGAGCTGAAAAAATATTCAGCATAAGTGTCTAAAGATAAGCAGAACATTTACTCAAAGTGAAACAAAATAAATAAAAGGGGAAAAGAGGGACTGAGGAAGATGGCATTGGACTAGGTGGGCACTAACCATCTCTCTCACAGAGGACAGCTGATTGGGGACAGAAACCTGCTCGAGTGGTCTGTTCTGGGAGTACACGGAGTGAGAACCTTAGGGACATTGATCTGGAGGGAGCTGGACAGCAAGGTGGATTGCTCAAGATAAAATTGTGAGTTTTCCTTGCTGGAAATTGTAGATGCAGACAGCTAAGCCCCACCCTCAGGACAAAGGGCTATGGTGAGTCCCAGCCCGGTGAGAGGGAGGATTCTCTGAGAGTGGGAGGGTTCTGGCAGAAGGTGGAGAGGGGTTTCCTTTGTGTGGGCTTGGCTACATGGACCCCCTTGCAACTTCAGGGAGCAAACCAGCTGCCTTGAAGTGGTGCCAGGCTGAGGGGAGAGGCAAATCTGCTGAGGAAGCCTGATTTACCTAATGGCCCTTGGATACAAAGGCTTGGCTCAGAAAGGGGCAGAGTCAGACAATTTTATAGTTCTGCACTGAGGTGTACCAGAAGCTCCCCTGAGGGTGTCAGGCAGTGGGAAGGGTTTGATAAGTTTCCACAAGCCTTATTTAGGGGCCCCTTGGCAGAGGGCATGGTCTACAAGAGGCCTTCTTTTGGGTACTTTAATTCTTCAAAAAATAAAAGGTTGCTTAAATTTTTTTTTAACTCAGCTTAATTGCTAAAATATGCCTCAAAACCTGCAGATAGAAGCTTGCAGGGTAATTGACTGATGAACACAAGCAGGCTGAGAGGCTCCACAAGGGCCCATGAAGGAACGCTGTTCTTCCTTAGCTTTATTTGACTTCTTGCTTGTGATTTTGTTTGGTCTTTCTTTCTTTCTTTCTTTCTTTCTTTCTTTTTTTTCTTTCCTATTTCCTCACCCCCCTTTTTTTTAAATTAGGTGCTGCTAGATTCTTTCTTCTTTGTTGTGCTTCTTATTCCTTGATTTCCCATTCTCTGTGTATATTGATTTTGTTTACCAACCCAATCTCTTTTCCTTCCTTCATCTTTCTACCTTCTGTTTTCTGTTTTGGTTCTTACATTCCACCTTTTTTCATTGGTCCTCAACTTCATGGGTGCCAATTTCTATCTTGTCTATTCTGTTTTCTTCTTCTTTTTTATTAATTTTTTTCTTTCAGCCCTTTCTTTACTCTTTCACTCTCTTATCATTCAGGCCTTTTAAATAATTCTATATATTTTCCTTTATTTGGTTTCCCATTTCATTGTGGGTACTCCACTTTTTTTGGCTATTACTCTATACAGCTTACATGAGTTAAATATTCATTTTACTAAGTCTTACATGGCTTCTCTTCTAACTTTTATCAATATTATTATTATCCTTTTTCCTTTCTTACCTCTTGCAATTCCACTGGCCCTAAACTTTTTCCTTCATGGGAACACAGAAAAAAATGCAAGGAAATAGAATAAGAACAAAGTGTCGAAGAGAAAACATAACACACACAGAGAACCACTAGCTACATAAAACTCTAAAACAGAGAGAGAAGCTAATCAACTGAATAAACCCACCAAGATAAATTGATGACCAGAGGGCAACAAAAATTTACAATCCATACTGATAAACAGGAAGACATGGGCCAGTCCAATGAAAAAACTAAAATCCAGGAAGAAATGCAGAACATTGAACAGCTAATCAAAGCTGTCCAAACAAATATAATGGAACAACATAATGAAGTGAAGGAAGAGATTAAGGATATAAAGAAGACACTGGGAAAACATACTGAAGAAATTGTAAACATATATGAAAAGATAATGGATGTGATGGTGATGAATGGCACAATCCAAGAAATCAAAAAGATGATGGATTCACATAACAGCAGATTTGAACAGGCAGAAGAAAGGATTATTGATGTGGAAGACAGTACATATGAAATAAAACAAATAGTAGAACAGATAGATAAAAAGATAGAAAAAATCCAGCAAGGAGTTAGGGATTTAACAGACAACACAAAATGCACAAACAAATGCATTGTGGGGATCCCAGAAAGAGAAGAAAAAGGAAAGGGAAAAGAAAGAATGTTGAAGGAAATAATGGCTGAAAACTTTCCAACCTTATTGAGGGAGATGGATGTATGTGTTCAGGAAGCACAGTGCACCCCAAAAAGTATAAATCCCAACAGGCCTACTACAGGACATATAATTATCAAAATATCCAATGCTCAAGACAAAGACAAAATACTCAAGGCAGCAAGAGAAAAGAGAACCATCACATAAGCACAATAAGATTAGGTGCTGATTTCTTATCTGAAACCATGGAGTCAAGAAGAGAGTGGTAAGACATAGTCAAGTACTGAAAGAAAAAAAAACTTTCAGCCACAAATTCTCCATCCAGATTGAAAGGAAAAAACAGGAAAGAAAGTTGGAGAAGAGTGTAAGAAAAACAAAAAAGACAAAAAGAAATAAAAACAACATATGACATACATAAACCCAAAGAAAATATGGCTGATGTAAGAAATTCTTGAGAGTAATAACACTAAATATTAATGGATTAAATTCACAACTCAAGAGACACAGATTGGCAGAATGGATAAGGAAATATGATACATGTATATGCTGTCTACAAGAAACCCACCTTAAACAAAGGGATTCAAGGATGCTGAAAGTAAATGGCTGGAAAACAATTTTACAAGCAAACAATAACCAAAAAGGGGCAGGAGTTAGCTATCCTAATATTAAACAAATTAGACTTTAAATGCAAAACTATTGTAAGAGACAAAGATGGACACTATATATTAGTAAAAGGGATAATCTTTCAAGAAGAGAGAACAATCATAAACATTTATGCATCTAATCAAGGTGCCTCAAAGTACATGAGGAATACTATGGAAAAACTAAGTGGAGACATAAATGCCTCTACAATTATAGTGGGGGGCTTTAATACACCATTATCACCATTAGACAGAACATGTAGACAGGGAATTAATAAGGAAACAAAGACTCTGAATAATATATTGGAGGACCTGGACCTAATAAACATATACAGAATGCTACACCCAAATACAGAAGGATATACATTCTTCTAGAGTACACTTGAATCATACTTCAAGATAGACCACATGCTAGGCCACAGAACGACTCTCAATGAATTCAAAAAGATTGAGATTATACAAAGTAATTTCTCTGACCACAATGGAATGAAATTGGAAATCACTAAGGACCAGAGCACCAGATTAGGAACAAAGATATGGAAGTAAAACAACTCACTCTTAGACAAACAGTGGGTCAAGGAAGAAATCTCAAAAGAAATCAGCAACTACCTTGAAATGAAATGAAAATGAGAACACAACATATCAAAACCTATGGGATGCAGCCAAAGATGAAGTGAGAGGGAAATGCATAGCCATAAATGCATATATTAAAAAAGAAGAAAGAGCAAAAATTGAAGACCTAACTGCACCACTGGAGGAATTTGAAAAACAACAACAAACTAACCCAAAAGGAAGGAGAAAAGAGGAAATAACAAAGATTAGAGCAGAATTAAATGAAACAGAAAATAAGAAAGCACTAGAAAAAAATATACAAAACCAAAAGCTAGTTCTTCAAAAAGATAAAAAAAATTGACAAACCCTTTTCCAGACTAACAAAGAAAAAGAGAGAGCAGATGCATATACTCAAATTAAGGAATAAGGAAGGGGATATCACTACTGATCCCACAGAAATAAAGAGTATCATAAGAGTATACTTTGAAAAATCATATGCCAACCAGAATGATAATTCAGAGGAAATGGACAAATTCCTAGAAACTCACAAACAGCCTACATTGACAAAAGAAGAAATCAATGAATTCAACAGTTCAATTAGAAGTAAAGAGATAGACTCAGTCATCAAAAACCTCCTAAGTAAGAAAAGCTTAGGTTCAGATGACTTCACAGCTGAATTTTACCAAACATTCTGGAAAGAGCTAACACCAATTCTGCTTAAGCTCTTCCAAAAAATTGAAGTATAAGGAAATTGCCTAATTCATTCTATGATGCCAACATTACCCTAATACCAAAGCCAAATAAAGATGCCACAAGAAAGGATAATTAAAGTCCAACTTCTCTAATGAACCTAGATGCTAAAATCCTCAACAAAATGCTTGCTAATCACTTTCAACAACATATCAAAAGAATTATACATCATGAGCAAGTGGGTTTCATCCCGGATATTCAAGCATGGTTCAACATAAGAAATTCAGTAAATGCAATACACCACATAAACAGATTGAAAGAAAAAAACCCCACATGATCATCTCTATAAATGCAGAAAAAGCATTCGACAAAATACAGCACACTTTCCTGATAAAAACACCGCAAAAGATAAGAATAGAAGGAAACTTTGTGAACATGATAAAGGGTATATATGAAAAACCCAAATCCAACATCATTTTCAATGGTGAAATCCTAAAAGCCTTCCCTCTGAGATCGGGAACAAGACAAGGATGCCCTCTATCACCACTCTTGTTTAACATTGTCTTAGAAGTACTTCCTTGAACATTGAGGCAAGAAGAAGATAGAAAAGGCATCCAAATTGGAAAAGAAGTAAAAACTTCATTATTTGCAGATGACATGGTCCTATACATAGAAAGCCTTGAGAAATCTACAACTAAGCTTCTAGAACTTATAAAGGAATTCAATAACATTGAGTGACAAAGTATCAATGCTCAAAAATCAGTAGCATTTCTGTACACCAATAATGAGCAATCTTAGGAGGAATCAAAAAAAAAACAAAAAACAAAAAACCATTTACAATAGTAACTAAAAGAATCAAATACCAAGGATTAAATTTAACTAAAGATGTAAAGAACATATATACAGAAAACTCCACAACACTGTTAAAGGAAATCAGAGAAGACTTAAATAAATCTCCCCTTGTCATGGATAGGAAGACTGTTCATGGATAGGAAGACTAAACATCATCAACATATCTATCCTACCCAAACTATTCTACAGATTTAATGCAATCCCCAAAAAAAATCAATGCTGTATTTTTTAAGGAACTGGAAAAACTAACTACAAATTTTGTTTGGAAGAGTAAGAGGCCCTGAATCACCAAAAACATATTGAAAAAGAAAAATGAAGTTGGAGGTATCACACTACCTGACTTCAAATCACAACAAATCTACAATGCTCAAAACTGCATAGTATTGGCACAAGGATAGACATACTGACCTATGGAACTGAATTGAGAGTTCTGATATAAATTCTCACATATACAGTCATCTGATATTTGACAGGGTCACCAAACCCACTCAGTTGGGAGAGGATTGCCTCTTCAACAAGTGGTGCTTGGAGAACTGAATATCTATATCCAAATTAATGAAAGAGGAATACCACCTCATAACTTATACAAAAATCAACTGAAGATGAATCAGAGATCTAAATATAAGAGTCAAGACCAAGAATACCTTGGAAGAAAATGTAGGGAAGAATCTATAGGACCTTGAAATATGAAAGAGTTTCATGAACTTCACACCCAAAGCACGAACAGCCAAAAAATATATATATATAAATGGGATCTCCTCAAAATTAAAAACCTTTGCAACTCAAAGGATGTCATCAAGAAAATAAAAAGGCAATCTACCCAATAGGAGAAAAAATTTGGCAACCATATATCTGATAGGAGCCTTATATCCTGCATAGATAAAGAAATCCTACACCTAGAAAATGAAAAGACAAACAACCCATTTAAAAAAATGGGCAATTGACCTGAAAAGACACTTCTCCAAGGAAGAAATAAAAATGGCTAAAAAGCACATGAAAAAATGCTCAACATCGCTACCTATTAGGGAAATGCAAATCAAAACTTCAGTGATATACCATCTTATGCCCATTAGAATGGTGGCTATTTAAAAAACAGCAGACTATAATTGTTGGAGAGGATGTGGAGGAATGGGAACACTCATTCATTGCTGGTGGGATTGTGGAATGGTCCAGCCACTGTGGAGGACAGTTTGGTGGTTCCTCAAAAGACTAACAATGTATCTTTCATATGATCCAGCGATTCCACTCATGGGTATATAGCCAGATTTGAAAGCAAAGACACAAACCGTTATATGCACACCAATGTTCATAACGGCATTGTTTACTGTTGCCAAAAGTTGGAGTCAACCCACGTGCCCATCAACAGATGAGTGGATAAACAAAATGGGTTACATACATACAATGGAATATTACTCAGCTGTAAGAAGGAATAAAGTGCTAACACACAGAATAACATGGATGAATCTTGAAGACCTTATGTTGAGTGAAACAAGCCAGGCATTAAAGGATGAAAAGTACATGACCTCACTGATATGAACTATGGAATTTGAGTAGTCTCAAAGAACTATTGTCTGAAATATAGGTTTATAAGAAAGAGAAAGAGAAGAGAAAGTTGTGAGACATCAGCCATACAGATGTAATCTATGGTAAAGTGGTAGAGTATAGTTGTGTATTGAAGGGATAGGACAGGTTGGTAGAGATATTATTGGGTTTGGTGGAGCAAAGTTGACAGATGCATAAATTAGGAAGGGTGATTTAGAATACCCAGGGTACTCGGGGGAGAGATGGGAGAGGGACCAGGTGAACACTTGGGATTTGTGGCTAGGAGGTTGAAAGTAGAGAGGTGTGAATGCTCTTGTGACAATATGAAAAGGAAGTGTCAATGGTTTAAGGTGTTGGTTGTGGGGTCATTCAGGACAAAGCACATCTGGAGCAGGCTTCTAGGGAGAGTGTGAGTGTTCATCTTCTCATAATGTGTTGTATCAGTGGTTGGAGACCCACACGATGCATAGGAAGGAGATGGACTCCCATCTTTGGGAGGACCGATTTGCTCAGTAATAGACAGGTGGGCGTTTCTTATGAGCAAGAGTGGTTCCTAATAGGGGAGGACAAACTGGTGTGTCAAGACCTCTTGTTGCATGTGACTATCAATCTTGTCATCCAATGAGTCAAGCCAGGGCATCATCGTGGGCCAGAGGGGGATGGGGAGGGAGGAACAGAATAGATCAAACAGGGCGTGTTTAGTTGTTAGTGGATGTTGCAATTCAACGTGGAGTTTGACGGTGCCGGGAACGATCCAAAGAAAGATTGGGATCAGGGGACCTCACTCCATGAGGAATGCAGGCAAGTTTATTTAGATTGAAGCTACTTTTTATACTACAAAGCTGATAACAAAAGTAGGGAGTTCTTCACTAGGTTCTCAGCTTGGTGCGTGAGAACGCTACCTGTTTGTGAGTTCCC
>JAQZBX010108111.1:0-10582 GCA_029593785.1 Cabassous unicinctus
CCAACATCACCTTAATAGCAAGGTCAGGTAAAGAAGATACAAGAAAAGAAAATTACAGACCAATCTCCCTAATGAATATAGATGCAAAAAGTTTCAATAAAATACTTGCTAATCACATTCAACAGCATATTAAATGAATTATACATCATGATGGAACGGGTTTTATTCCTGGTATGCAAGGGTGTTTCAACATAAAAAATCGTTAACATACTACATTAACAAATCACAGGGAAAAAACACATGATCATCTTAAGTGAAGAACAAAAGGCATTTGATAAAATCTATCATCATTTCTTCATCAAAACAATTCAAAAGATAGGTATAGATGGAAAGTTTCTCAACATGATAAATGACATATATGAAAATCACACAGCCAACATTGTACCCAATGGGAAGAGGTTGAAAACTTTCCCTCTAAGATCAGGAACAAGACAAAGATGCCCACTGTCACCACTGTTATTCAACATTGTGCTATAAGCTCTAGGGCAATTAGGCAAGAAAAAGAAATAAAAGGCATCCAAATTGAAAAAGAGAAAGTAAACTCCCATTATTCACAGACATGATCCTATTTTTAGAATAATCCTGAAATGTTTACAACAAAGATATTATAGCTAATAAATGATTTCAGCAAAGTAGCAGTATATAAGATTAACATGGAAAAATCAGTAGTGTTTCTCTATACTAGTAATGAGCAAGCTGAGGAGGAAATCACGAACAATATTCCATTTAAAAAAGCAGCAAGACTCAAATATCTAAGAATTAATTTAACCAGGAATATAAAGCAACTCTATTCTGAAAACTACAAAACACTGCTAAAAGAAATCAAAGAAGACCTAAGCAAACAGAAGGCCATTCCATGTTCATAGATTGAAAAACTAAACTTTGTGAAGATGTCAATTCTACCCAAATTGGTTTATAGATTTAATGCACTACCAATCAAAATCCAACAGCCTACTTTACAGAAATAGAAAACTTAATTACCAAATTTATTTGGAAGGAAAAGGAGTCTCAAATAGCCAAAAAACATCCTAAAAGAAATGATCAAAATAAGAGGACTCATGCTCCCTGAGCTTGAAGTGTGTTATAAAGTTATATTGTTCAAAACAGCATGGTATTGGCATAAACAAAGATATTGATCAATGGAATTGAATTAAGAGTTCAAAATTAGCCCCTCACCTCTATAGTCAATAGATTTTTGATAAGCCTACCTAGTCCACTTTTCTGTGATGAAGCAGTCTCTTCTACAAATGGTGCTGGAAGATCTGGATATCCATAATCAAAAGAATGAAAGAGGACCTCCTCCACTCCCTATACAAGAATCAACTCAAAATGGATCAAAGACTTAAACATAAAAGTCAGGACCATAAAAATCCTAGGAGATAATGTAGTGAGACATCTACAAGACCTTGTAGTGGGTAGGCATCTCTTACACCATATACCCAAAGTACAAGCAAGAAAAGAAAAAAAAAATATATGGAAAATTGCTCTTTCTTATGGCAACATAATGGCATCTAACAGGGCCATGAATTCTACATGTTTACTTTTTTTTCCCTGAAGTTAATTATCATCTCTCTTTCCAAATGTCTCCATGTTTGTGGGCTACTGAAAAGGCATATTTTTGCCAGTATAAATGGTGACTCATTTTTATTTCCCAGATGGCATATCCTGATAAAAGAAGGAAATAATTTAGCCAACCAAGCTGCTAAACAAGCAGCAAAAACCCAATAGCCAAACGATAGTTTCTTGGCCTTGATACTCAGTGTTGACTTGGACTCATTTACGCCCCAATATTTGAGAATGGATTTGACAGTGTTAAAGAATAGGGATTTTGCATAAGCCCTGAAAACCCTGTTAAGTAGCCCTATAGAGCCCAAAGGAAAGGTGGATTTACAATGAACAAAGGATCATACATTTAATTGAAGAAATGAACATTTAATGGAAAATATATCACTACATTTATATAGAGGAACTCATTACAGAAGAGTCACCATATACCATACCAGTAACTATGAAATTACACTGTTGGCCTGAATATACAGAAAATAATAAAAAGGTGGTGCTAAAAATAATCCAGAAAGGAGGACCACAACCTCCTAATAAAGGAGGTCAAACATAAGGACAGAGTAAGGAGAGGACTGGCAAGTAGACTTGCTATCATGCCAGAGGCCAGAGGAAGTTAAAAACCCTGAATAGTGTTCATAGGCAGCTTCAATGGATGGATAGAGTACTTTCCTTGTAGGACAAAAAGATCTCAGAAGTATCTAAGTTCCTGCTAAAGGAAATTGTTCCCAGGTTCAGCCTGCCATATTCCTTACAGAGTGTATTAGTCAGCCAAAAGGGGTGCTAATGTGAAATACCAAAAATGGGTTGGTCTTTATAAAGGGTATTTATTTGGGGTAGAAGTCCACAGATACCAGGCCATAAAGCGTTAAGTTTCTTCTCTCACCAAAGTCCATTGCCATGTGTTGGAGCAAGACAGCTGCCGACATTTGCCAGGGTTCAGGCTTCTTGGGTTGCTCTCCTCCCGGGACTGCGTTTCTCTCTGGGCTTAGCTCCTTTGGTTCCTCCACAAGGTCAGCAGTAGACTGTCAGGCAAACAGCTTACTTCTCTTCTCCTGGGGCCTTCTCTCCAACATCAAATTTCCAACAACAAAACTGCTTCTCCAAAACTGCTCCCTCTGTCCTTTGCCTTGCCTTTTATATTCGATTCCCCCACCCACCTAGGGGTGGGGTCAATGCTCTACTGATGTGTCCCAGTCAATGCCCTAATCATAATTTAATCATGCCCAGATTAACAGATCAGTTTACAAGCATGATCCAATTATATTTTTGGAATTCAAAATTACATCAAATTGCCAAACTGCGACACAAAGCAATAATGGAGGAGCTTTTTTTTAAACAAATCAATTTTATTGATACATATGAATGAAGTCTACAATTTATCCAATCAATTATGATTTATACAAGCAATGATATTTGGTATAATCACACAGTTCTGCATTCATCACTTCAATCATTATTAAAGCATTTTCATTATTTCAATAATAATAATAATAAACAAAAAACAAACAAGAAAATTGCTCACCTCTCAAATTCTCTGTTTCCTTTGTTGTATATTGCTGCTATTTCTGGCTATTCTTGCACAATTATTTACTTGTTTATTAAGCAGTTTTATTGAGATATATTCACATACCATATGATCTATCCAAAGTGTATATTCCAATGGCTTTTAGTGTAATCACAATGTTGTACATTCATCATCTCAAAAATTTTAGAACAATTTTATTATTCCAAAAAGAAAGACTCCACAACCCTTAGCACTAATTCCTCAGCCACACATAACCACTAATCAAATACTTTCATTCCTATTTAACAAAAAATAATTTAAATCACATTTTCAGTTTTATTTTTAATTTTCAAATTGAAAGTTCTTTCAATATTTATATTTTGAATATTAATTTAAATTTATTTTATTTTTTCAGATAATTTAGCTAAAAAATAATGTATCATTTTGATAATCTATCAAAATTTATTGAAATTTATAGATTAATTGTAATAATTTTTTTTATAAATGACTCAGATTCTTGGAAAGAAAATTTCAAATTTTCTGCAAATTTCAAATGATCAAATATATTATTCAGAACTAATACATTTGTAGGAGGTGTTTTACTGCTGCATTAAATAAATAGTGAATGTATTTTGTTCATTATCACACTTCATTTAAATCATTTTTTCAATAATTTTTTTAAATTAGTTATGAACAATATACCAGATACTATTCACACAATATAACAAATCATAAAATATGTTTGTCATTTTGGATCGTATATTTTAGCTGGGAGATACAGAAAAATAAACAGAAGTAAGTGATATTCCATGTCAGAATGTGAAAAGTAATCTTAATAAAAAAGAGAAAATGTCATAAAAACTAGGGATTGAGATTTGGATGGCAAGGATGTGACAAATGAATTGGAAATAGTGTGGTCAAGGCAGTCCTCAAGAAAATGTTTGCATTTGATCAAAGGTTTGAACGGGGAAGAATTATTCACACATATTCATGAGGAAAGTCTTCCAAACAGGGTAAAACCAGTGCAAAGGGCCTGTGCAGATGGTGGACTGCGCAGTTTGAGGAACTTGGAGGAGGTCCATATAACAAGAGTGGCATTATATTGTGTGCAGTTGTGGGTATTAATCAACCAAGTCTATGTATATGGATGGTGATAACTTATGAAGTAATACAAAGTGAAAAGGGTCCACAGAGACAGTAGTGCTCGCTCTCTTAAAAAACAATTTATAGAAAATTTATTTGAGGATACAGTCACAACTCTACTGAAGTGACTATATTGAAGTAAAATAAGAATCATATAAATACATGGAAGAAGAGAGGCTCAGACAAATGGAATGATAAAGTCAACAGTCTTTAATATTTGTAACTTTGTACCTTTTTATCTCAAAGATTTGCATCATTTTGTTTTAATAAAAATGGTGTAAAAATATATATTTAATTTTGTATTTTGAGTCAATCTGGTAACATTTTTCTTTTTAGAGGAAAAATAAAATTAAAATTGTCCCTAATTTATGAAATGTTTATGTTAATATTTCTAGTTTCCTTTTTGAAATGCATTTTTCTTTTTTGTGACCTCTTTCTTATTGGTTGTCATTTAGTTATTTTCAGACAGTTGTTCTATATCTATCCCACTCCCTTTTATATTTTGAAGGGCAAGTATCTTATACAAAATTCTAATCTATTTTACACTATAATCTGCAAATATCTACAAATTCTTGACTTAAGTTTTGAATGAATCTCTTATCTTTGTGCATGGATATAAGAGTGACTTTGAAACTGCATGATATCAAAATATCAATTTCACTTTATTAATTTTATTTTCATTGATTAACTTGGTACATGGAGAATTCCTGAAATAATTTTTGACATAAACTTAGTTAAGAAAACTAATCTTGTATTTTTAAGTTTAAATCTAAGGCATTTTACACATAACTTAATAGAACATGAACACAAGGAATAAACATGGTTAGCAGGTATATTGTCAGGGCATCCAAAACTTAATAGACTGAACAAAATTAACTATCATTATTTGATGCCTGTTATATCAAACACATTTTAAATTGAATGTTTTAATCAGCAAATTCAAAAGGAAAAGTTATCTGACAAATTTCACACACTGGGAGTTGATCATATGGTGTGGAAAAGAAAAGAGAATTCAGTGAATCCAGACAGGGAGAATGAAGAAAGGCAAAGAAATTCATGGTTCATTCTAGAATTATCAGTATTACAAGAAGGTTAAAAAGAAGGAAAAATAGGTCAGCTAGAAAAGAGAATGGTAGATAAAGCAGACCAAAATATGAAGAGCATACTGAGAAGAGTTGATGTGGAGAGTTAAATATAATTTTGTACAAATAAAATATACCTTCTCATGAGGGAAAAATAAAGTGTGCCTTATTTTGCTTCTACATACAGATCAATTGGATTATATTAATTATTTAAAAATAACAATTAGATAATATTTTATATTAAATATATATATAAGTATTTGATCCACTTAAAATATTGTATAGAAGAATACATATTCAATGCCATTGCAAATAAAGATAACACATTCAGATTAGAACCAAGATAAGTATAATAAATTGTGAAAGCCCTGATACTTCACATAATATTAAAAAATAAGTGTTATGCTTAGAAAGAATGAATGAATTAATGAATGAATGAAATTCTATGGTAGAAAAAAAAATTAGTAAAATATAATGAGTTTAAGAAGTCTCAACTAAGAGGGTGATAAATTTTCAGGGCAAAAAATCTAAATCATATACTGTGATTCAAAATAAAAAACATACATAAGCTAAATATAGTAAATATTATAACTTATATTATTTCCTAAATTGCAACAAATGATAATATGGATGCATGGTTTTGGTAATAGAGATTATATGGGTACTCTGTCTCTTCTGCAGGAGTGAATAGGTAAGCCTCAATTTATCCCAATAATAATGCAGTATTAAATTTCAAAGTGTGTCCTTATAGCATAAAATTTTCTAATATAAAATATTTTGTTAAATGAAGTTTGCACATTTAAGAACTCTATAAAATAGACAAGAAAAAAAGGAAAAACACAAACATACCTATAAACATACCTATGAACATACACAGATCTATCACACAAGCTAACTTCAGTCACTCGACTGACAAGACTGAAGATTCATTCTATTTTAGGAGGTTTGTTTTTGATATAAGGTATGTAAGAACTTCTTAACCAGTTGACTGTAGGTATTTAAGTCATATATACAAAGCATAACTCTCTTTATACTTATTTTCCAATTCTAGCTATTCAAAAATATATCATTTGAGAAGGAATATGTCTGTAAATCACTATGCTTTATTTACTATATACATAGATAATGCTTTGGAAAAGAATTCTAGAAATATTATTATTTATTAAACTAACAAGTTTGGAATAGAAATATATTCAAGATTGTCCATATACCAAAAATAATAAGAAAGAAATAAGAGTGGGATAGCAGCTTTAACCTTGATGAATTACCACTGTGTTTTCACAAATAAAGACAAACAAATGAAAATTGCCATTACCTAGCACCTGTGCATAAATTCATGCATCTATAAATATATTGTTATGTATTTGCCATATTGTGATCAATATATACTTGCATATTTTGTATCTGATACATTTGACACATTCAATAGCAGCTGTGAAGAACACAAATATGAAGAAGCAAACTCTTCTCTCATGGAATTTACACTCTTCCTGGAAATAGATAATATTATACACAAACACAAGCACACAAACAGGCACATAATCATTTTAAAAGAGCTTCACCAAATTTATCTTTGATTCTTTTATATATATATATTTGTCAAAAGATTCCCCCTTACAAGGTTTGCAATGATTAACAGGTCATAAGACCATGAATCAATAACCCTGTGACATATATTGAAGAAAGACAGCCTCCAGCCATAACGCACCTGACAGAGCAAGCCATCTCAACCCATCCACTCCCAAGAATAAACAAAGTGGAGCAGATATGGGCCATCACCCCCTCTGGACCCAATCACCACCAACCCCTCCCACATTCCAAGACCTCTTAACCCACTACCCCCTGGCCATTTGGCCCCAGGCTGTACCCAGTTTCCCCACCTATTTATGTACTGTATAATATTATATCCACCACCTTCCATGGGTGGGCTAAAGTCTCTCTTCAGATCCCTGTCATGCTGACCGGCATTGCTGAAGTCTATTCTTAAGACCCCCTCCATTGGGAGAGCTTCCCAATAAACTTTCTGCCTGCAATCATCAGTCTCCATGTCCCAGTGAACATCATTTTCTCTATTTTCTCTAATATTTGGTGCTGAAAACCCAGGCTGAGGTCATGTTGAGACTGATTGATTGGTGAGGAATCTCCCCCTGCTATGGCCACATGCCCATCCAACACCACTGAATCATAGCTGGGTGAGTTAAGGATTTCTCCACTGGAGGATCCTACTTTCTCTCTCTCTCTCACTCTCTCTCTCCTTTTTCTTTTGTCTAGGACAACCCACCCAAACCCAACAAACCTAGCACTAGGTCAGTGATCCTCACAGTCCCCAAGGGCATGATGGTAGGTCTGCATCCTCATGGGAAGATATCCCTTGGCTCTGGAGACATCCAGCTCCAAGCACAATCTCCTGTTTCCTTGGGTGATTTCTGACTGATTCAGGGTTGCCTGTCCCACTGATAATCTCCCCTGTTCTTTCCTTTCTAGAGATCCTTAGTCTCAACCATAAGAACTAAAATGGTGAATTCAATTTTGGCTCCCCCAAAAACCACACCTCTGAGTTTTCTCCTTCATAACCTTAAAACTCTAAACCCAGAAGGAGACATCAAACCAAAAAAGCTTATTTTCTGTGTAGCCGCTATACAAATTGGACAATGAAAGTCAATGGCCAGAAAACAGCACCTTCAATTTACAAATACTCTGAGACTTAGAGAATTTCATCTAGTGCAGTGGCAAGTGGTCAGAAATTCCTTATGTTCAGGCACAATTTTTCCTTTGTAATCATCCCTCCTTTGCCAATCCTGTTCCTCTTATCAGATCCTTCTTTTGCACCAAAAACTGTCTCAGAAACTTTCCTTCTCCTCCTCTTTCATGCCCCCTACAACCTCTGAAAATCTCATCTTCTATCTGGCAAACCACACTCCTCCACACCTCCTCATACAGGTTCCAAGGCTGGTGCTCACCTCCCCTCCCTGCCCCTTTCCCCCCTTACACACACAGAAAACCCTTTTTCCAACTCTGATCTTTCTGATTACACCCCTCTTCCCCCACCATATACCTTGTCAGCAGCCCCTGAACTGGCTCGGTACTCCCTCCATTCCCCCACACCTCTCCCTGGGCCCACTCCCTTCTCCCCACCCATCACCCACTCTGGAATCCAACTCCCCATTCTCTAGACTCCTTCCCCAGCTCCTGTCCTCATAATCTTACTTAGCAAATCTAAACTTGCTCACCTCTTACAAGTAAGCTTTTAGGTAACTCCTAAGTCTCCAAAAAGCAATGATCCAAAATATATGTGTTATCTAACACATATATTTAACACCTGTCTATTTAAACTGCTAAATTAAAGCTTAACAGTATTAATTTATACTGCTCAAATATTCCTAATTGTTCCTGATTGCTAGTAAAAATGTTTCCAAAAACAAGCTTGCTTATTACAAGCAACACTGATTCCAGAAGAAAAAAAATCGTAAAAGCACTGAAATCAAAGATATAAAATAATGAAAAGCCTAAAAATAGCCATGAGTCAATTAATGAGCTTTACGTTTCTTTGGCTTTGTCATAATTCTTGTTGTGTTTTTCTATTTGTTCAGTGTATATTTTGATACCTCTGGATGGTAATATTAAAGGGATAAATGAAAATTCTTAAAAGAACTCTATTCAAATGGCCAAAAATGAAATAAGCACTTATATAAATAAACAAGTATGAATGCTATAACTTGAATGTAAAGTGTTTAAAAGTGTTATGAAATTAAAAGAGATTCTTTAACCTTTTGTTAATCAAAGTTGTATCAATAAAGCATGCTTGATTTAGAAACCTGAAAATATGTACATATCTTCAAATTGCCTCAGGAACTATTGTGCAGCTAGTGCTTCATTTATGGGGATATGGTGAGAATCAATACTCCTTCCACCTTGATCATGGCACTAATAATTGTTTGTTTCTTTTAAATAATAATTTTTATTTTATTTTTTAGAAGATACCTACATTACATAAATGTTAATCAAAAAATATGCCCCACTCCCCACACCTCCTATACCCTCCCACATAAACATCCTTCATTAGTGTGGCACATTCATTGCAAATGATAAATGCAGCCTGGGACTCTGTCATTAAGCATGGGGCATAGTTCACATTGTAGTCTGCTAGAATCACAATATGTCTATAGTAGAATACAAGTAAGTCCACTCTAGTTCTCAATCCTGAGTTCTTTCCTCAATCCTGAGGATTCTGGTATGGTGATCTACAAACTCCAGCACCAAGTATAGGTTTAAATAAAAGGAACAGATGAGCCATGTGTAGGGAAGACATAATTGAGTCCAATTCTGTCACTCTCAAAAGCATAAACTCCAAAGTTGGGCCCAATGGCAAGGCACTAAACTCTGGAGCTATCTACCCTGACCATAGGACCTGGGTGTCTACAGAGTCCTCAGGAGCCCCACTATTTGAGGTAGTAACCACTTTGGCAGTCTATGAGAGCCTGCTGAGATGTGCAAAAGTGTTACCTCTGGGGTGACATCCTGACTCACTTTGAAGTCTCTTAGCCATATAACTCATTTGTCTTTACCTTTTCCCCCTTATATTTGAAGCTTTTTCAAGTTACATTGATAGTTGGTGCTTGGTAGTAATCCCTTGGTGCCAGGGAGGCTCATCCCCAAGAGTCATGCCCCATGTTGGGGAAGAGGTAATACATTTATATGTTGAGTTTGGCTTTGAGAGAGGTCACATTTGATCAACAAGAAGGCTCTCAGGAGGCAAATCTTTGGCACTCCACAATAAAATACAAAGTTTCAATTTCAAGAGCAAAGGCTCACAAGCATAGTCATCATTATCAAGAGCCTATCAGTGGATCATCCTGCTTCACCAGTCATTGCCCTTGCACTTGGTGGTCTGTTGCTACCCCATTAGAGAATGTGGCGGAGCTCTCCAGGATGGGACTTCAATATTCTCTCAGTTATTGTGTGAGTCTCCACTCACTGTGACAATGCCCTGTAAACAACTGAACATTTTTATATAACTTATATGTATGCCCTGGTGAACTTCCTCCCATGTATCCCCCATCACTGACATTCCATACCAATGATCCTCCCCTGCCCCAGTTGTAAGCCTTCTGTGATCCAAAGCTTCTTTGAAAATGAAGCCATTAAAATAGACAAATACAATTAATAGGAAAATGAAGTAATAATGATAAGTTCAAATATAAGAAATAAAATCATAAAACTTTTTAAAAAATAAAAATAAAATAAAATTTAAAAGATTGTGATATTAAAAGAAAATGAAAAATATTTTTTT
>JAQZBX010108112.1:0-10584 GCA_029593785.1 Cabassous unicinctus
TCCATACAGACAATTCTCCACTTAGCAGCCAGAGTGATCTTCTTAAATAGAGAATCAAATTATGTCACCTCCATGTTCTAAACTTCCAATGGTTTTACATCTCACAGAATAATATCAAAATGTCTCACCATGATCACAAATCTTCCCCCCCTCCCCAAGATTTGGTCCCCAGCTTCCTCTGATTGCATCTTCTACCTTTTTTCCCCTTACTTACTCCACTCCTGTCATACTGTCCTTGCTCTTCTTCAGTATACCATTATCTTGTCAAGGCTTTTGCTCTCTCCAGGATCGTGACAGCTAGTCAAGATGAGTGAGGCAAACTTAAGGACAGGTATAGTAGATCATTCATCTTTGCTTCTCTAACACATAACTCAGTGAATGTCATATACTGGAACTCAAAGATGCATTTTTTTAAACAATAGCTTTCTTTTAAAAACTTTGAGGTTTTAACCAACCACATGGTCAGAATATGTCTGCATTTTGATGTAGTTGTCAAAAACGCTTAAGGTTACCTTCAGCTGCATTAACAGAAGTGCATTGTTTGGAGAAAGGCAGTCCAGTTCTGGTCAGACAACTTCCGGAATGTTGCATTTGGCCTCAGGTATCACATATTAAAAGGGATTCTGATCGACTGCTGCATTTTATGTAAATACTATTTTTCAGAAGAGGATGGTGAAAGGATTGAACTGTGCCTCATGAGAAATCACTAAAGGAACTTTAATGGTTAGCTTGATAGACACTTGATGACTGGGAAGGAAATGTGAAAGCTCTTCTCACATAACTAAAAGTCTGCAACATGATAGAGAGGGTTATGCTAATTCTTGTTATAAGCATTAGAGGAAAGAACCAATAGTGGGAGGTTTCAGAGAAGATGCTTTCTAGTTCATCATGAGAAAGAATTGCTTAACAGTTTTTCTCAAATTATTTTTCTCCAGAAACATTGCACCATGTTAGGCTAAACAAAGTGTCTTGTGTCTTTACTGCAGGGTTCCCCAGAGCCTTTAATATGCAAATATTAAAAAGAAAATATAGTATGCTTCATTCCTCAAACTTATTTGCCCATAGAAAGTTTTAATTTCAGAGCATTGTTAACATCTCTTAAAACAATATTTCATAGAACAGTTTGGCTTAATGCTGCTCAAAAATGAACAGGCTGTCTTGAAGGAACAGAGTCAGGTTCACATCAATATCTGTAGAAACTATGTAGTTTGGGGCTGCTTCTGTACTTCTGAAGCCTTGGTCACTAAAACTAAATTAGTAAGGCTTGAGAAACTGGAACAAATTCTCTTGTTACATTTTCAATGTGAGACAGCACTGTTCTAAATTAGAATATTGGAACAGAATCAATGGAAATGAGGCTCTCTAATGGTTCAGAATCTTTCTTCCTTAGCAACACACTGCACAGTAATGATATTCCTATGTCTGTCCCTTGATTCATTCATTGCTAGCAAGGTAGTGTTTCTCAACCCTTTTCAAAACATACAAAAAATACTTCATTCTCTACTACCTCCCCACCCCTACAGATTTTGGAAGGTTCCTCATGTGGGATCAGACCTCTCTTTTGAGTACTGCCGTTTTAGAACCTAACCCTGAAGCACTAATACAACCTGTTGAGTAAACAGGGAATTTCCAAGCTTAAAAGAAGAAATGGCACTTAAAATTTATGGGAACCGTAAAAAAGGAAACATTTTCAAAACAGAACTACTTCGAGGCAAAAGTAAAGATTTCTTGCAACAAATAAGGCATTTTGTAATAATAATAAAAAGCTGGCTCAGCAACATTGAAAAGGCAGGGCTGCAAAATTACAATTAATGTCTATACAACTGTCCATAGGTGGGCATAATCCTGGGAAACATTGTGTCCCTAAGAGGAATGTGCACTGTAAAAGAATGGCTCATCAGGATTTCTCCAATTTGTACCTGTCCCTGTCTCCAGAACCATATTTACCAACATTTACTATTTTTAATATGGTTTCCAAACCTATCAGAATTGAGAAAGGGATGTTTTGGTGTGTAAATAAGATACTATGATTATGAGAAAGATATATCTCTTATATGTGTTAATAAAATGGCATTATGTCTCTTATCATCTGTATTGAGAAATTTACTAGAGTGTTATCAACCCTGGCCAGCCCCTGGACCAGATAACACCAGACATACCAATTCTTGAGGTCCTTATGATGGTACAACAAAACTGCTTATGGAGACTCTTGTAATTTCTGCAATTTTGCCCCTAACTCACCACCTCAATAAGTGGGGACATCAATACCTAAATGGCAAGTACTGGTAAAGAAATTCCTACATAACCTTTCATACCTACAGAGACTGATCTCAATTACACATTTGTGCTTTTTATGGCCATCTGGACCCACCAGGCCGGCTTCAGCAACGTTGCATAAGGTTTACTGAGCTCACTGATAGATGGGAAGACATAGTCTCAGGGCATTGCTCAAAGACGAACTAGAAAACCCATCTTAGAACTGCTTCTATCATGGGAGAAAGGTGGAGGAAATCAGATCAGATATGATGCTACCTCTCTCACCTAACCAGTAGGAGAAAAAAAAAATGCTTGAAGATGGGTGATGGTTGAGACCAACACCAGGATGTGGGGGTCAGGCAAAGTTCAGGGAATCATCAGAACTTTGTCTTCTTGGTCTCCAGGCTGATCATGCTCCCCTGGATATGGGGAATATGCTTATCTGCTGGCTCCTGAATATCCTCTGGCTTTACAGGAATATAGTAGTAGCCCATGATGGAGAAGATCAGGCACACCATCAGCAGGAGGAAGGAAAATAAAATGAATTCGGCCCACTGCAGGGAGAAATAAATACAAGAAAAGGTTATGGAGAGACCTGGACACTAAAGAGATCTTCACAGGATGAGACTAAGGAGCAGACTGACCCAGGATTACCAGTTTAAGCAGAGGTTTTCTGGGAAGAAAACTGTTTGCTGGCCTCTCGTCTTGGGCCTATGGTGGTCATTATTGCTACCTACATATATCCATTTTTCTGTCAAAGTTTGTATGTATTTAACCCACCTTAATGACACAGCACTGGGTGGGAGATATGGGAGGCAGAGGAAGGAAGAGAGAAAGAGGGAGTAGGAGGGAAAACCTAGGTTAGACACGAGCTCAGATCCATACCTGTACCAGGCCACTGAACTGCGCCACGATAAGCACGATGATATTCCCAATTGCAACTGTCAACAACCAGGCTGCCTGGAGTACAGATTTCATGCTAGAGGGAGCCTAGAAAGGATAAAAATTTGTGAGTAAACAAACTTCAGACACCATCCCATATCCCAGGGGTCTATCCAGGAAACTTCTCCTAAAAAAGCCTCTAGACTTCAACTTCCCTCACTAAGTTTTAGCTATTCTATACATTGACTCAGGGGATGGTGATAATGTTAACAATAATAATATACTTGGGCTCTTAACTGAATGTTGTAATTGGTTATATCATATAATTTTCAAAACAACCCTAAAAGAAAAGTTCTATTCGTATTCTAATTTTATACTTAAAGAAAAACAGCATTAAAGAGAAGTTAATTCATTTGCTCATGGTTATACAGTAGATTGTGCAGCCAAAATTTGAACATGTGCTCTTAATCTACAGCTTTAAATCATAATCTTTAAGTATACTTACCTCGAATTCAAGCAGCATGGGTTCCTATGCTGCACTACCATGATACCAGGATTCAAATTGGCTCTCTCTGTTCATGGTCATATATAAGGGACCCAAGGCCATAAGAGATGGAAGTATAGGCAAGTTCACATATCTATTGAAGGCAGTGCCAGAATTAAAACTCACCATCCCCTAAGCAATGTGTCCACATCAACCTTCCACTTGCAAAAACCTACCTGAGAATAAGAAAACTCAAGTCCTGTGACAGAGAACATGACCTCCCCAGCTGTAACCAAGGCATACTGTGGTAGCTGCCATGCAATGGACATTTTGTTGGCTGGAATGTCTTCCATCTTCCAGACTTGAGGACCCTGAT
Organism: Cabassous unicinctus; assembly: GCA_029593785.1. NCBI lineage: Eukaryota > Metazoa > Chordata > Mammalia > Cingulata > Chlamyphoridae > Cabassous > Cabassous unicinctus. The sequence continues at coordinate 3,999 of JAQZBX010108112.1, forward strand.
TGGTGTTCTTATTGGAAGAAAGAGGAAATGGGCTCGTCAGTACTCTCAAGTAAATACTCCTAACGTACAAGCATTCTATGACATTGTTTCCATCCCTTCTTCTCTGTATTTTCATTCCTCCACTATCTCCAAGAGATTGAGTAATCTCTACACAATTTCAGTTTTATGGAATTCCTTTTGGTAACAGTCACCCACTTGGCTACAGTCAGTCAAATACCATTAATGACAGAGCCCTTAAATGACGGGAAGTTTTCATCTTTTAGTTTGAATTCCCATCATTTTGACCTATTGGGCATTTTGATCCTGGCCAACATTTTTTAAATGGCATCTTAATTTTACAAACCTATCTTGAAAAAGAAAAACAAAGTAGAAGGACTCATACCTCCTGATTTCAAAACATACTCCAAAACAACAGTGTTGTACTGGCATAAATATAGACATATAAATCAATGGAATAGAATTGAACGTTAAAAAATAAACTCTCACATTTATGGTCAATTGATTTCCAACAAGAGTGCCAAGACTACTCAATGAGGAAAGAATAGTCTTTTCAATAAATAGTCTTGGCACAAATGGATATCCACATACAAAAGAATGAAGTTGAACTCCTACCTCACACTGTATATAAAAATTAATTCAAAATGGATTAAAGACCTAAATATAAGAAGTAAAAGTATAAAACTCTTAAAAGAAAACAGGCATAAAACTTTGTGACCTTGGAACAGACAATGGTTTCTTAGATATGACAACAAAAGCGCAAGACACTAAGCAAAAGATAGAAAGATTTATCTGATTAGGGACTTGTGTCTAGAATATATAACTGAATAATTAAAAGAAAAATAAACCAATCAAATGGCCAAAAAGTACTTGAAATTTGCCCAACATCATTGTCATCAGAGAAATGAAATTAAAACCACAATAAGATGCCATTTCACACTCACTAGGATGGCTAAAATAAAAGAAAAACAGCAGATAACAAGTATTGGCAAGGCTGTGGAGAAATTGGAAACCCCACACACTACTGGTGAGAATGTAAAATAGTATAGCTGTTTTGGAAAAGTCTGGCAGTTCCGTAAAACATGTAGTTACCATATGACCCAGCAATTCCACTCCTAGGTATGTATCTTAGAGAAATGAAAATATTTCCACACAAAACTTGTACATGAATGTTCATAGAAGCATTATTCATAATAGCAGAAAGGCAAAACTACCCAAATTTCCATCAACTGATGAATAGATAAACAAGATGTGGTATATTCATACAACAAAATATTATTTGGCAATTAAAAACATGAAGTACTGATGCATTTTACATCAGTAAATGTCTTGGAAACATTAGGCTAAGTGAAAGAAGCCATACACAAAGGCCACAAATTGTATGATTCAATTTATATGACATGTCTAAAATAGGCAAATTTATAGAGAAAGGAAGTAGATTAAGGGCTGCAGAATGATAGGGGATTTTTGTGGAAGTAGAAAGTGACTGATAGTGGGTACAGGGTTTAGTTCTGGGGTGATGAAAATGTTCTAAAATTGATTGTGGTGATGTTTGCACTACTCTGGTAATATACTAAAAATCACTGAATTGTTCCCTTTAAGTGGGTGAATTATATGATATGTGAATTATATCTTAATAAAGCTATTATAAAATGGTATTTCAAAGAAATCAGGTTAATTAAGTTAAAAATTAAAATAAATAAAACTTTACAGATTGGGTTCCTATCACACCTTTAGAAATGCTCCCTCTTTTTCTTATTCACTATCTTCTTTTTCCTAGTTTGTCTTTAATATAGTGTCACAAGTAATGGAATAAAATTAGACTTGAGATTGACATAAAAATCAGAATTCAGAGAAACCCTGTACTGATCACTGAGACAATGGCTTTTATAGATGGACCACAGTTTCCTAATGCCCCAAACTTTGTTTAGAGATTGACATCCACTACCAGTCTTGGAATTTCAGTAGCAATATGCTAGCAGAACAAATTTCCAGGAAGCCAGGAGGCCTGCATATGGAGCTAGCCTAGAAGACATATATAATCTTGTAGGAATAATCTTTGTTTTCTTGGAGCCATAATTGAAACCGGAGCAGGCTGTGTCACCTCATAGTAATGGCTCAAGATAAATTATGTCTCCCATTCCCCAAGACTCTTGGCCTACTGCCAATGTTTCTCTTGTATAATTCTATTTGGAGACCTCAGTTGAGCTTCCTAAAGTCACTATAGAATCTGACACCTTACCCTAGAATTATATGATCCTGTCTTGGATCTCCTCTGTCCTCTGTCCCTGACAAGAGGATCCCAGGATATATATGTGAGTGGGAGGAAGGACAGAGTGGAGTGGTCATGATCTACTTACATTAGTAATAACAAACAGATATGCTGCACCAAATTCTAGGACACCCAAATTCAGAGAAAACACCTCATCTTTTGTTCTACAGTGCACCGCAGGGTATCTGAAACAGGAGGAGTTTAGATTAGAATAAACATCATGTCTCAGAAAAGCACTCCCATCTCTAGGAGAAAAGAGTAATATGATGTCTCTACTGATGATGAAGAGAGCAATGAAGCCACCATTTCTCTTCAAAGTGGGGAGTTTCTAGGAGTGAGTTGTTTTCATGCTAGTTTTCTGCCCCTGACCTGAGCCCAAGTCAGGTAATTTTTATCTTAAACTTGAAGAAATAAGGTACAAACCACCTTATTTTGTGGACCTCAACCCCTGGTGAAGTTTCCTCATGCAAGTCTTATGAATTCATGGAATAGCATAAAACAGTGAAACTGAGAGAATAAGCTCTAAGTGATGAGATGACAATGGGAGGTACCAAAGTGTAGGAGTGGAAGCTAGTAATAAACTTTGTGAACCTCCCAAAGTTGGACCTTATTAACTACACAGTTATGACCTTCATAGCAATTAGATCTCAATATATCTACGCACAAAAAAAGATGAGACTGAAGGAAGGAAGCAAGGTTGTAAAAGAACAGGAGTCTATCTCTACTCACAATTAGCCCGGATGTACCTAAGTTCCTGGCCTATACACCAAGAATACATTTAAGAAACAACTGTTGATCAAAGTAAAATGTCCACAAGGGTAAACCTCTTACTCTCCTCTTTCCACTGTTCTGTAAGGAGACACACCAGAGTCTTCACCAACATTGAAGGAGATATCCATACCCATGGAGATGTTGACATCTTTATGCAAAGTGTTAACAAACCTGAGGGTAGAGACATTATATACAGATCAGATAAATCCTCTGAAACAGGGACCCCGGATAAAAGAGGGTAGAGACCTTGTCTGTCTTGTTTATCACTATATCCCCAGTGCCTAGGACAGTGGCTGGCACACAAAGGTGCATTATGTATATTGTTAACTGGATGAATGAATTAACTTCAAGTATAAGAAGAAATCAGTATTCTTAGTAGTTCCTTACTCTCTCCTTTCTGAGTTATTAACTTTCTATTTGCTGCACTCTCACCAGATCTCTAGTTGGGATGAGCACTATCATGATCACCTTTATCTGTTTCCTCACTAACTCAGCTTAGGCCCTCCCACTTTCTTTTCCTCTTTTGATGATGGGATTCAACTGAGACTACTAAGAAAAATAAAATAAGTCATTCTGTGTATATAAAGATATACCAGTATTTAAATAAAATAGGGACCTTATCCTGATATAAATGAAGTCTGATCTGACATGCAAAACTCAAACTCCTAGTCCATAACAGGTTGAGTTAACATTGTTTTAGGCTCTGAAGACAATTTGAACCATTTGCCTAGTCTTTTGAACTTGGGCTCATCGATTGTCACCTCAGGATGGGTCTTTGGTACATTTCTATTTTGATAACTTTTGCCTTGGTCTCTGGGCCATGGGATGAGAAGGGAAGCTCCCTCTAGAGTCATGAATGTTGATTCCTGGACTTTAAATCATCGTGCACTGACCTAGCAGTTGCCCCTTCACCACTTCTGGAGATTCTGTGGTTCTCAGGCCCAGGGAGGTCCTATCCTTACTGTTATCTTACTTATTTTGAGTTGTTTGCTTTTTCTGAAGCATACTTAAAGGCAAAATACATGACTGTTCTACCTTTCAGTGAAATTCAGACTCTTCATAAAAAATTATCTTCTAAAATTATCTTCTCAACAGCATCTGTATGAACTTGACGGTCTTAGGTATGTGCATTTGTCTATTTCATGTCTGCTTCCTGCCACAGAAAGCAGGTAACTTCTTGCTCATCTTACTCCAACAGTGAGCTCAAGCTCTGTAACTGCCGTTTGCTGTCTGACAAAACCTCCAGTTTTAACTGGATTCAGAACCAAGTCTTTTGACTCTAAATGTGCTACCTGTACTATACCATGATGCCTCTAGAGGTTTATAATAAGTATTATATTTATTTAATAATAACATATCAATATTGGCTTATCAATTATAATAAATGTACCACACTAATGAAAAATATTACTAGTAGGAGAAACTGGGATGGGGGAAGAGAGGTATATGAGAACTAATACTGCACTTTCTGCATAATTTTTCTATAATCCTAAAACTGCTCTAAAAAATAGTCTATTAAAAATATATATACTTTACTCTAAAGACACAGTAACAATAGTAGATATTCAACTATCAATAATGAAGGGAGGATCATTTGCACACTTGTAAATTTCTCTCTGGTGATTACGGAGAGGAAAGTACTTATTTTCCTGTGAGCGAGATAAATGGGTAAAATTCATCTGAAGGGATTTATGCAGTAGAGCACAGGGGGTATACACAGATAGAGCGTCATCTTTGAATACCACATGGAAAAGCAAACCTGTCTGTTGCAGTTTGTCCCAGAAAATGCCTTCTGACACCCATGTCCCTGACATTCTAGGAGAGAAAATCTCTGTTCACGACAAGTAGTATGCAAAGCCTCTTCATCTGAGGCTTCCCAGATCAAAAGAGAACCAAGACTCAAGAGAAGAGAGTGGTCTGGGGTCTCTTTAACATTCAAACCTCACAGCTGTCATCCCATTGGTTGTTTTGTTGTTTGTATCCTTCATCTACAATAGAAGAAAGTAAAAATTAATTACAGTTGACAGGAGGGAAATTAAAATTTGAAAATTTGATCAACAGGCAGATCCTTAGTAAGTACTGATGAGCCAGCCACTGAACTCTGAGATAACATCTTGAACCTATGGGGTTCCTCAACTTACCATCATGCTGGAGATATTTTTCCCATCCCCATGAAGGATCAGGCTGTACCAATTCTTCTCCTCCATAGAATGTTCAGTGTAGACAGATAAATGGTGATATTTCAGGTGGAAGTGGAAATTCTGGCTTTTTGTTTTCAGGTACAGTTTGTAATAGTGTGGTGTTTTCTGTAGAATGAAATACCTGTCATACTCTATCTTCTGTCCCATTTTGGACATCACAATCCCATAGTATCCCTGGGTGTGGATAACTCACTTAGATACTTCCCACATTACCCTTTGACCTAGCAATTCCACTTCTAGGAATCTATCTAGGGAAATAATTACAAGCATGCATAAAGATTTATATGTTAGGATGTTTATTATAGGTTATATCTAATAATTTTAAAAACCTGGAAGGAAATGTTTAAATAAACGATAATACTTCCGTAGGATAAATAGTTATGTGAACATTAAAACATGCTGTCAAAGATTACCTAAGGACCTGGGAAAATGCTTATAACACAATTAATGTTAAGAAAAAAAATTACTTTTTAAAAATTATTTTGGGAGTAAGATTGTGGGAAGATGCAGAGTAGGGAGTTCCAGGAATCAGTCCTTCCACCAAAACAACTATTGAACTGGTAAGAACCATCTGAATGTACTATTTTGAAACTCCAGAGACAGGGAGAACACTGTGCAGCATCCAAGGAAGAATGGAAAGAAGAGGCTGGTAAATTGTAAAAAATACCTGCGAGGTTCATCCTCCCTGCAGCAGCTACCATCCCTTCCCCCAGCCTCCTGGTAGGTAGCCATAAGGACTGGAGCTCAGGCTCCTGGTGCAGCTTAGTGCCACGGTGAGATACAAACTTCGTGTGTGTGTGTGTGGTCTGGTTGCTGATCAATGTTTTTGATCAGCTAATTCAAATTGCTGGGGGCTGGCTCTGAGGGTGGCCAATGTTTCAACACCCCCCTGGGGGGGGACCAAAGGTGGCAGAGGAAACTTAAAAATAGTGACCTTCTTCAAAACTACAGGAAACAGTTAAAGGGCTGCATTGACTGGGCAAGTGCTGAATCAAGAAAATGCAGACTCAAAGCCATAGAAGAAGCTCCTGGGCCATAGAAGTAGCTCCTGGCACCCTTGCTGGCCCCTCCTCAACCCCTTACACAATGTGGGGAGGAGCCAGTTTGTGCTTCCATTGCGGATCCCTGGCCCTGTTCCAAAGGGAGTAGAATGGCCCCTGAGCACATAGTGGGGTGCATGTATTTCAGTGTCAATCTATCAGGTAGAAGTCTGAGAGACTAAGGTGAGGAACTTGTCTGGGGCTCACCCTCCCAGAATTTGTCCCATGGGCACAGAAGCTGCTTGCAGACAGCTGGGACAATGTGAGAAACAATTAAGTTGAAGTGGCAAAGGACTATCTGCATC
>JAQZBX010108113.1:0-10587 GCA_029593785.1 Cabassous unicinctus
GGCCCGCGCTGCCGCTCCGGCCCTGGCCGGCAGGGGCCGCTCCACGCGGCGCCCGGGGCCCCGCCACCGCCTGCCACCTCCCCGCCCCTTCCCCAGCCGGCGCTCCCGTTACGCCGCGGAGCCGGGAGCCGGAGCCCGAGCCCGCGGCGGCGGCGGGAGGCGGCGGCTGGGGCGCCCCGGCGGCGGCGGCGGCGGCGGGGCCTGCGGACGGGCGGCGCGGGCCCGGCCAGGCCAGGCCGCGATGGCGACCAAGAAGGCGGGCTCGCGGCTCGAGACGGAGATCGAGCGCTGCCGCTCCGAGTGCCAGTGGGAGCGGATCCCTGAGCTCGTTAAGCAGCTGTCGGCCAAGCTCATCGCCAATGGTACGCGCCGAGCGGGCGGGCGGGCGGGCGCGGCGGCCTGGGCTGCGGGGGGCGCCGCGGCCTCCGTGGGCGGCCAGGCCGGACCCCGGGGAGCGGCGGGCGCCGGGTGCGGGCAGGGGCGCGGCCGGGCCGCGAGGGCGCCGCGGCTCAGGGGATGTGCACGGGGCCAAGGCCTAGGGGAGCCCGGGGTCTCCGAGGGTCACGCGTTGTGGGGCGTCCAGAGGGCGAGGGGTTGTGTCCGGCGTCCCAGAGTTCAGGCATGCGGGGCGGGCGTCTGTGGAGTCAGGGGTGTAGGGAGGTTTCAAGGAGCCGGTGGGGTTTCAGGGGTCAGGAGATGGCCTTTGGGTGCCAAGGAGCTGGAGCTGATGGGGTTTGGTCCCTCAGGATGTGGGGGTGAGTGTCTGGGGTGCTCAGGGAGTCAGGATGTATTTATCGGGGTCCTGCGAACCGGGCTGTTGACCGGAGCCTGCTGGGAAATACGGTTTATAAACATATGGTGTTCAAGGGGCTCCAGGTGCAAGCTCAGACTTGGGGTGGGTGTGGGGTTGGTGGAAGGCAGGCTGGGATGTATGTCCTGGGGCTCAGAAAGTAGGATATCAACACTGTGGACCTAGAGTGGTGTGGTTTGGGAATATAGGGGAAATAGAGTCAGGAGAGTGGGGAGGGAGAACGTCGTGGGGAAAAGTGGGAATGTGGATGAAGAGCATTGAGAAAAGGAGTTGGGTGGGCCAGGGGCTTGGTGCCTAGACAGAGGAGGGGTCTGAAGGAACCGTTGAGTAGGCACCTGGTGCCTGGAGTTGGTCCATGACCTGGTTGACTGAATTGGTTCTCCAATCAAAATTGCATCCAAATCCCATTCCAGAACAGAGCTCCACGTGGCCTTATTTGTTTTGGAAACAAGTATTGTTAATATTTGCATGTCTCTTAGTACCCGCCAAAACCGTGAGCACCAGTGGATTGGCAGGTGGGCAGAGGTTTTGTCTCATTTCATCTCTGACTTTCCGAGGTGGGATAAGCTCAGGTTGACTGAACAAATGAATGAATGAGAGAATGAATGAACAGATGACACTGCTCTAAGAAAGGATGTTGCATTATTTTCCACCTTCTCACCTTCTCATACTACCCAGAAATGGAGAGGGATGTCTCTCTCATGTCTTCTTGAAGAGTGGCTTGTGTCTTTTATGGTATTAGTGCCTTAAAATAAGAACTTGATTTCACACACTTTCACCTGTGGTAGTTTGCTTTGGACAGGTATTTTCTGAGCAAATGCAGCTGCCAAGGTTGTGTCAGGGACATGGGGGAAGCAGAGACCCAAGATGGCTTGGCTTGGTGGAAAATGTTGACTCTTCCCAGTTAAGTCAGCATTTAAGGGAAAGGTGATTAAGCCCCTGAACCCCGCAAGTCGCTTGACCTTGCCATCTCTGTAAAGCTCACCAGCTTGCTCCCTTGCGTCTCCTCTCCTTCCCTGCAGCATTTTCTCTGTCCCTTGCCATGGCATGTAGTGTAAACTTTGGGCTTTGGAGTTGAACAGTCCTGGGTCTATTATGTCACTTCCCATTTATGTGGACATAATAATGCCTTCAGTAGGGGTTGCTGTTAGGATTAAATGGGGTTCATATGTGAGCCATCAGAACCTACTTGCTTCCTACTTTATTTGCACACTCATTCAACCAGTATTTGGTGACCACCCTGTGCTAGGCTCAGGGCAGTGGTGAACAGTAATGACCCACCCCTGCCCTCATGTACTTATCCTCTTTCTAGAAGGAGACAGGCAGCAGGCAAATATGGCAATCGACAGGATGGCTTCAGATAGTGAGACGTGGTTTAAGGAAAACAGAGGAGGTAATGTGATGGCTAATGACAGGCGGGGAAAGCAGGGGGACTCAAGCTCCAGCAGCCTCTGGAATGACAGGGCAACAGGCTTTCGGTGGGCATGGGCCCATCTTACTCAGCCTCACAGCCCCTGCAAAGCTTCGCTCGTTTCCAAGGCCCATCATTAATGTGGCTTCGTGGGTGTCGGGTGCACAGGGCACCGTGGTCCGTGGGTCTGTGTGCAAGTTCAGGTTTGGGAAACTCAGGGGAAACTGATTTCTGCCCCAGAGACCCATACCGTGAACAGCAGCCATTGATGGCAAAGGGTCACCCACACTTGAAAAGGTTGAGAGCTTGGTCAGGTAGATTAAAAAATAATAATAATAAAGCAAAGAAAAAGATGAAGCAAAAACAAAATTATTGTGCCTCTCCTTTGGGGTTCAGAAAAGGGTTTGAAGGAGGGTCCTTCCCTTCCTTTGGCTGATGGAGACTCCTTAGGATTGACAGTGGGACTTCCTCCTGGCCTTGGGGCACCAGCTCCGTCTTAGACCCTCTGGGATGCACTAGGCCTCAGGTTCTGGACCAGTTTGGCAAGATCCTTGAAGGTAAAACATTTGCTGCTTAGGATAAGAAAAGTGAATTCATGTCATGGTTTCCATACTCAGACAGTTACCTCAAAGGCAGCCACAGGCTAAGGCCTGAGTCCTGAGTCCCTGCCTTGCCACATCCAGCTCTGACCTTGGCCCAATCACATAACCACTCTGAACCTCCATTTCCTCGTTTTACAACGGGGATCAAAAGACTTACCCTGCAGGAGTTGTTAGGAGACTCACCAGGGCTAGCCACAGAGCCTTGCACTTGGTAGGCTGACCCTCCCTTCCTCCCTCCCTCCCTCCCTCCCTCCACCTGCTATGTGCCAACAACAGTTTAGACACTGGGGGCATATGAGTGAACAAAACAGACAAAAATCCTTGCCCTTATGAAGCCCCAGTCAAGTGGAGAAGGGGCAGGGAGACAGAGAAAATCATTAAGCAAAACGTGCAGGGTGTCGGATGGTGGTAAGTGCTATCAGGAGAATAAAGAAGGGAAGGGGGAAAGGGCTTTTGGGGGTGGGGTGGGGTGGGGTGGTGGGGTCACTGGTTTAAATAGGGTGATTGAGGGTGGTTGGGGAGGCCTCACTGAGAATGCAGCATCTGAGTACAGACCCAAAGGAGGGAGGGAAGAATGTTCTAGGGAGGTACCTCCACGGCAGAGGCTGAGGGAGCTGGGAGTGTCTGCCATGGGAGGCGGGCTGGGGAAGGAGGAGGAGATGAGGGCGGAGGGGTGGTGGGGCAGATCCTCGGGCCTCAGGGGCCATGGCCGAGGCTTTGGCTTTTCTCTGAGTGCCATGGGAGCCACGGGAAGGTTCTGAGCAGAGGAATCACTCATTCTGAGTGCTCCCGCTTGCAGCCAGCCTCCCCACTCAGCAGCATTTGCTTCTTCTGGGAAGGGAGTGTGGCTGCCCCTTCCCATTAAGGCCTCTAAATAGTGGACGCTCGCAGAGCATGCCACTCCAGCCAACTCCTTGGAGATAAATCGGTTTAGACAGTTTTGCCAAGAGGTGGGTAAGGAAGACTAGGGCAAATGCCATGCTGAAAACAGAACCCAAATCGGTTTTCTGCCTCACACCCCACTGTAGTCACCGTTTTAACCACTCCTCAAAGATTCCTAATGCCTGACAGCTATGAGCCCAGCCTCCGGTGAGTCCCAGCAAGGCAGTGATCGAGTGAATGAAGGGGAGGGGAAAATTCCACTGTGGTACTCTCAGCTTTGCTTACTGCCCCAGGTGTGGTCTGAGGACCAGCAGAATTGGCATCGCCTGGGAGCAACGCGGGCTCCCAGGCCCCATCCTAGACCTGTGGAATCAGAACCTGCATTTTAGCAAGGGCCGCAGGGGATTGGTGGGCACCCTGAAGTCTGAGATGCCCTGGCCTGTCACAGTCCCAGGGGGCCACTGTTAAAGATGGAGGGCCGCACAGGTCCCTCCTGGGCCCTGGGAGGGTGGTCCCAGCTGGCCTCTCTCTCCAGAATGTCACCCTCCAGCCTGCCAATGGTGAGGTTTACTGCCGTTTGGGAAATGCAGTGGTCGGGCACCTTGGACTTACCTGTGACTGGCTGGGTGACCTTGAGCTAGTTACTTAACCTCTCGTAGTTAATAGTACCTACTTCAGGTGGCCGCGAGCATCAAGCGAGCTGATATATGTACATGATAAACCTTGGTGTTCCATCTCTCCAGCTGACTCAGTGCAGCTCTGGAAGATAGGCCAAGTCCTGGATAGCAACCTGGTTGGAAAAGAAAAAGAGAGAGCAGGAGACCTAGAAATGACAAACATGAGCTTGTGCTTGGTCAAGACTCCCCGCACATTTCAGTGACAGAAACAGGCATTTTGGAGGCCTCCACTGGCCCCAGCAGAGAGCTGCTCCCTTTTCCGACGCACTGTTGGCTCCTCTCTTTCCCCAGCCTTACTCTCTCACTTAGAACAGCTAGGCGCCAAATGGTTGCTCCCTGAAGCGCTCAGGGCCCTTCTGATTAGATGTGACATTTTAATGACCCCTTGTGACGGGTAAGAGATGGTGCCTGAAACAGAATATTTTGGGGGCAAAGTTTGGTTACAGAAACTGCCTCTAAGTGGGGTGAGGTCCTTGCATTTGCCAGTGCTGACATCCCTGTGCCCTGTGGGGGGCGGGGGGGCCTGTGTGGCAGTGTTGCTCCCACCCAGCAGGCTCCTGCAGCACTTCCGGCCTCACTCGGGCCTCTGTAGCTTTCTCAAAGAGGGGAAGAGTTAGTGGTGGTGTGGGGGCCTCCCTGGCTGGCCCGAGGGTCTTTGGAAACAAGGCTGAGATTTAACTAAGATTCTCTGTTGCCTCATGAGAAGGTGGAACTGTTCTTTAGGAATGGCTTCTTTGGACATTCCTGGAGCACAATGGACTCCTGGAAGTCAAACTGCCCCCAGGGGCAGGATGCCAGGGAGACCTCCGGTGACCTTCCCCGGCCAGCCATCCTGCTTCCAAGCTCTGTGTCCTGTTGCCCTCTGAGGGACGCACCTTTGTTTTGGACCATATGTCCTGATTTTTGGATTCCAAAGATTCACTCATTCGACAATAATGTATTGAAGGCCCAGAACTAGGCATTAGGGCTCATGGCTGCTTTCTGGACAGAAGAACCTTGATTTCCTGTGGCTGCAAGCGGTGGGGTGGGGACAGCCCAGCTCTTCCTCTGGTCTCCTGTTTGGGGAATTTTCAGGCTCTGTGTTGGGCAAGAGGATTCCTGACTTTCATCTGCTAGATTCAGCCGAACTTTGTCCTCCCCGCCCCCTCGGAGCCTCCCCCTCGCCTTAGGCTGGTTTGGCTTCCTGGGGCTCTCTCTCACACACCTTCCTTACTGTGTTTCCACCTCTGCAAGTCAAAAGCTTACCTGTTAAAAGCTTTCCTTTCTGTCAAGGTCTGGCTCCAGTGCTTCCTGGCTGTCCTTCCTTCACAGAAAAGGCTGTTTGAGTCAGATAGGACAATGTGAGAACCAGACAGGACCTCAGAGAGTACGTTGTATAGCAGTTTTCAAACTGTGCTGTCAGGGAACCCCTCTGGTGCCTCAGGGGTCTGCTGCGGGGGTGTAGGCCTCACTCCCTGGAGCAGCTACATCTTTCCTTTCGAAGGAAACCCCTTGATCTAGCCCAACCTCCTCACCTCCTCATTTCACAGGTGAGAACACCGGCCCAGAAAGTGGCAGGACTGAGCAGAGTGGGGATGAGCTCTGGGCCTATAGATAGTTCCTTGAGGTCAAAGTATGGCTCTGCTGCTTCTCCCACTGAGTGTTACCTCACCATGCGAGGCCCCAGTTCCCACATCTGTAAAATGGAGACACATACCCCCAAATCCTTTTCTTAAACTTAGGGCCAGAAAAGTCATGCAGACTTTTTCAGAACATGATGCATGTATTGCACATTATGTGACACTGCCACCGGGGTCTGAGGCAGACCTCATAATCAAACACATCAGTCTTTCTACTCAAAACATGTGAACAGTCATTGCAAAAGGAACAAGTAGACTAGAATAGCCTCACATCAGTTCAGTTCAGGCTTTGCTGCCCAGTCAAGTAACAACATCAAAAGTCAACTTTTGGTTTTTAGAGAGTTCTGGGTTTTGGAATCGTGGCTAAGGGATTGCGACCCCGTAATAAGAGTGCCAACTTTGTAGGGGGCCTGAGAATCAAATGAGAAAAATTCTTCTACAAGCACGCAGCATGGTCCCTGGCACAAGAGTAAGCCCTGAGCAGGTATTGCCTTGTGGTGGGGGTGGGCTGCTATCTGCTGTCTCCCCTCCCCTGCATCGCCTCTTGGCGTGCACCTTGTCTCCTTCCCAAAGTGGCCGGCTTTTGGGCCCGTGCTTCTACTTGTGTGGCTTCCTCATCACGCACTGAGGCTCAAAGCACGCACTTGCCGGGATGTGTTAAATGAACCCACAGACTTGCAGGAGCGAGGCCTCTGAGAAATTGGAACAGGCCTAAGGAAGCCAGGCCGAGGGCCCTCCAAAATGGAAGCAAGGGCCAGAGGACAAGCGATAGGCCCCCATCCCACAAGGACTGGACTTTATCTTTGGGGGGGCCCAGGTGAGTCGGCGCCAGCGGTGAGTGTTCTCCACCCCTACCCACTTTCCTGCTTCCTGATCCGTGCCCAGTTTTGTTCAGCCATCAGCTCCTCCCTGTGCTTTGGTGTAGGAGGGCCCTAGCCCCAGAGGGGCCATGCACTTTGCCTGTGATTGGTTGAGGCAGGAACGTGTGACTTAGTTCTGGCCAGTGAGGTATCAGGCCATTTGCTTGGGGTGGGGAGGGGCTTCCAGGAAAGATTTCCTCCTGCTTGAGGAAGAGGTGGTGTCTTCTTCCCCTGGAAACTGCTGTTCATGCCCATGCGGCCTGGAGCCGCAGCCTTCTTGTGGTCATGAGAGCCAGGAGGGAGGCTGACCCACTGAGGGTGGCAGAGCAGAGAGCCAAGAAGAACCTGAGCGCCTCATTACCCCGTTGAGCTGCCCGTGGCCCCAGGCCTGCGGCAGCCCTCCTCTGGGCTTCCTGTTATTATTCCTTCTTGTTGACGCCACGTTGAGTTGGGTGTTTGGTCCTTACTTGCTGCTGAGGGCATTCTAACTAGCACACCTCCTCCTACCTGGAACCCCCCCTGTGCCCCAGCCACCGGCCAGCTTTGCACTGGATACCCGGGAAATGGCTTTTGCTCCTGTTTCACGTTGTTGACCTAATGTGGCGGATTCCTGCCTCTCTGGGTGGCCTCATGCTTGGCCGATGCAGGAGGGCTCCAAGCTTTTGAATTGTGTAAAAGCCAGTGTTTCCCATCTCTGAAGCCAGAGAGGGAAGGGGTTTTCTGAGACCTCTTAAAACCATCCTCATCTGCCACCAAGACAAGAATGAGCAGTGTTTGGCAGACAAGTTAGTTGGGTGCCATTGAAAGCACAAAGGATGGCCACAAGGCATGGGAAACCTAATGGAGTGGCTGTGTCCCTGCCACCCTCTGGGTTTGCCTGTCTCTGTTCATCAAGTGTAGCAGGTGGGGGAGGTGGCAGAGCCATGCAGAGCAGACCTTTCTTGGCTCTCCCAGAGGCCAGCCAGGCTTTGAGTCAGACTCCCCATGTCTGTGCCCTACGGGTGACCTTGTGCACATCACTTGAACTGAAACCTTTGTTTTCCTGACTTCACGGGTTTTTAAACAGTGTCAGTAGGGAGAATAGTGAACAAGCATTCTTGGGCTGCTTCTGTGTGCCAGATTTTGGGCATGACCTTTAACAGGGAGTCCCATTTAATCCTCCCAACAGCTGTGTGAGGTCGGGGGCTCCAATTCTCATTCAGGGGATGAGTAGTCAGAGGCTTACAGATGGCGACTGAGCCTGGACTCTAGCCCACTTCTGACTCGAAGCCCACTGTTCTTTCTACTACACTCATGTTTTTCTCAACTTGGCAGATCAAAGAATCACCAAGACTCCGTGTTAGAACCCCAATCCCTGGACCCCTCTTCCAGAGATTCTGACAGCGGGCCTGGGGCGGGGCCTGAGAGTCAGCATTAACAAGCTCCCAGGTGCTGCCACTGCCCCTGGTCTGTGGATGCTGAACCAAGGGACCCTCCATTATAGCTTCCCAGCCCTCTACCCTGGAGAATTCTCTTGGTCCAAGGTGGGGCTGGAAATCTGCATTTTTAATGAAGTCCCCACCCTCAAGCACAATCCTTAGCATTTAATGAGCACCTGCTGTGTATGGGGCTTAGCACCCATGCAGAGGGGCATTGGAAGAAATAGAGGAGCAGGTCAGCAACCTACAGGAAGCTTCCAGTTCAGGGCCGTCACTCAAACTCACTGGGCAGCCGAGTCACCTGCGGGCTTGTTGTTAATAGTTGAGATTCCCAGGCTCAGCCTGAGCTTCTGACTCAGGAGGTCTTGGTGGGGGTGGGGCTCAGGAAGGGGGATTGTTAACCAGGGCCTTGAGTGATTGTGGTGCAGGGAGTTCCAGGACCAGACTTTGGACTTGATTGTCCAATTGGTGGGACAGAATGTGACCCTGCAGCCAGAGGAGAATAATAACAGTCACAAGACTACTGAATGCAGCTGGGTTACAGGAGGTGGTGTAAGGGCCTTGGGCTGTGGTGGGGTGGGTGAGGTCTGCAGAGCACCAGGAGAAGCGCCTTGGGCAAGGCGGTGGTTTTAGGGTGACCAGCTCATTTGCCTGAGACTTTCTTGTTTTTAGCACTGAAAGCCCCACGTCTTGGGAACGCTCCCAGTCCTGGGCAAGCCTGGACAGTAGCTCACCCTGTCAGGTGGATGGAGGTATTTTAGCAAAGCTGAGGGAGGGAAAGGGGGACAGGAGAAAGCTTTGGGCTTTGCCCCATCAGACCTGGGTTGGTTCCAGTCCAAGTTCTCCCACTCACTGCTTGTCTGGCTTTGGGGGCATTCTTCAGCTTCTCTGAGCCTCACTCCTTTATTTCTTGGGCTGTTTTGAGGAGTAAATGAGATAATGCAGTTTCCGGAACCAGCATCCTAAAGCAGCCTAACGTTTGGAAGGAGGGGAGAAAGGTCCAGATACTTGGTTCTTTGCAGGGGTAGAAGGAGCTGGCAGGAAGTAACAGAAATAACAATGAGAGCTAATGTAACAAGATGTCCAGTGGGGTGTTTCCTGTTGGGCTGAACCGTGGCCAAGGCCCAAGGCTGAGACAAACTGTATTAGTTAGCTAAGTTTCCCACATTCAGCGTTTTGAGAGCTGCACACTTGGGGTGAGCTTTCTCTTCGATGATGCCAGATGAGGGGGTTCTGGGAGAATCATGAGGCTGGAGGTGCTGGCAACGTGTTCTGCAGCTGGATGTGTGCCAGCTCTCAGGACCTGCAGGCCCCCTAGGACCACATTAGAGCAGAGCAAAGGAGTAGGAGCGTGTTTTAGGAGCCCCAGAGAATGACCTATTGGCCTTTCCTTTTTCATTATTATTTATTTACTTAAAAATAAAAATTGTCCCCCCTGCCCCCAGACGGTTCTCTCGTCTGTCTGCTCATTGTTTGCTCACCTTCTCCAGGAGGCACCGGGAACCAAACCCAGGACCTCCCACACGGGAGGCGAGTGCGCAACGGCCTGAGCCACATCTGCTCCCCACGGGCTGTGGTGTCTGTTGGCTTGTGGCTTCTGCTCGTTTAGGCATCCGTTCGCTGCGGCGGTGCAGTGTCTAGCTCCCTGTGGCGGGTGTGGCGTCTGCTCATCTTCTTTAGGAGGCAACAGGACCTGAACCTGGGCCGCCACACTCCCACCCGTGTGGTAGGCGGGCACCTGCCTGTTTGAGCCACATCGGCTCCCCCATTGGCCTTTTCATTCTGCCATCCCCTCCATGGGGAAGAAGGGAGTGAGATGGACATGTGTGTCCTAGAATTTTAAAGTAGGAACATATAGAAGCTGGTGCTGCCTCGGGGCTAGAGGTCAGATGCCTGTGGGAGCAACCCATGCCAGCAGGGCCTGAGGGGTGCCCTGGTCTGGTGGCCCCCAGCCCTTCCTGGCTCCGTTAGGGCTTGGAAGGGAAGACAGAGGGCCTCCAGGAAGAAGTTGAGAGGTTGGTGGAAGACCACAATGGCACAGTCATTGCAGAGAATGCCAGGGGCAGGGCTGCAGGGAGACAAAGCTGACCCTCTGAGGAATGGGTCCTCAGTGAGAAAGAGGGTCCAGGAGTGCGTGCCACCTCCTCAGCGGCTTGTCACAGTGTCAGCCACAAGCTCCAAGGAGCTTCCCTCTTCCGGAGGAGGGAAGACCTAGGCGGGGAGGGGAAGGCCCTCGCAGAACGAGGCCTCTCTCAGAGGAGGCAGCACGCTTTGAATGAAGCTAGGGATCTAAGTTTTTAAGAATGA
>JAQZBX010108114.1:0-10585 GCA_029593785.1 Cabassous unicinctus
AAAAAAAAAAAAAAAAAAAACGTTCAGAATAAATAAATAAATCCACCAAGGTGGCAGGTAGATAAGGTTGATGTACAAAATTCAATTGTATTTTTTTTCATGATGGGAGTTTGATATTTTCTTGATTATTGTGTGGGTCTCCACCCACTGATATAACACACTATGACAAGATGAACACTTACATATTCCATAGAAGCCTACCCCAGGTGTGCTTTGTCCCATATACTCCCCCACATCTAACACCCTACACCAGTAACCCTCCCATATTTGCCAAAAGAACATTTCCAACATTGTTAGTTTTAACCACAGAACTGCAAAAATTAACAATCTGTAAATAAAATTAAGAAGTCAATTCCATTTAGAAAAGCATCAAATTGAATAAAATATTTAGTAATAAATTTAGCAAAAGAAAGACATGTCTATACTCTGAAAACTACAAAACATTTTTAGAAGAAATTAAAGAGGACCTAAACAAATAGAGGACATCTTGATGTTCAGGTATTGAAAGACTTAGTGTCTTAGTTTGCCAGGCTTCTATGACAAATACCACAAAATAGGTTGGCTTAAACAGCAAGAATTTATTGGCTCATGGTTTTAGAGATCAGAAGTCCCAAATGGAAGTGTTGGGAAGGCCATGTTTTCTAGTGGGGTCGGTAGCATTCTGGTAATGATAGTCCTCCATCACATGGCAATGTACTTGGTCTCCCCCTCTATGCTTTTCTCTGATTCTGGCTCCAGTAATATGCTTTAAGGCCTGAATTAGTTTGGCCAAACCTAAGTAGGATCTTAGAAGATCCTATACACAAATGGGTCCACAAGTTAATTGCTAATCAAAGGGTTCTATTTACAAATGGGCTCACACCCACAGGAACCCAGATCAAGGTTAAGAACATGTCTTTTGTTGGAGTATGTAATACAATCCACGGCAGATGGCAATATGTGGAACAAATTACTATATGGTGTGTCATGGGAACATAGGACCATGCACAACAGAAATTCTCAACAAATGACCACTTTATTACTTACACAGGACAAAGGCTGCAAAAGGACAGAGAAAGGGTCTCAATGGGGCTGATCCCACAGCTAGACCAACTGCTTGGGTCAGGTCACTGGATGGCAACTCCACACGCTCTGCTTCACGAGTAGATAAAGGACCCTGTGCTGCCCAAGTACTGGGTTTTTATACACCCCAAAGGGAGGGGCCCTGCCTCAGTGCAAAAAGCATCTATCAAGCAACCTTTGTGCAGTCTCTGTCCCAGGTGCTTGTTCAAGATATGGTCAGGCTGTGTTCAAGATATGGTCAGGCTGTTCCATTCTTGGGTAGCTTGTTTATTACCATTGAGACCTAAAGTCTCCCCTGGGGCTGTGAAATGGGAACTTATTGAAATGTCTACAAGCAAACAAGGAAGAGGGGGAAATCAGGGGGTCAGCTGAGAGATATCTGATGAGCATATCCATGACTTCCCCAACACACTGCTACCCAAATTGATCTATTGATTCAACAAAATCCCAGCTGCTATTTTTGAAAAAAGTGAGAAGATGATCCTAAAATTCATATGGAATGTAAGGGGCACAGAAGAGCCAAAACAATCCAGAAAAAGAAGAACAAAGTTGTAAGTCTCAATACATACTACAAAGATACAGTATAATGATTGTGTGGTATTGGCATAAAGATAGACATATGGATCAATGGAATAGAATCAAAAGTCTGGAAATAACCCCTTATTTTTATGGTCACGTGATTTTCAACAAGAGTGCCAAGAAAAGTCAATGGGGAAAAACAGTCTTTAATACAAATGGTGTATGCAAAAGAATTGTGTGACCTTTTGGTTATACCATATACAAAATTTAACTCAAAATGGATCACAGACTTAAAGTAAGGACTAAATCTATAAAAGTATTAGAAAAAAACATAGCAGCAAATCTTCATGATTTTGGGTTAAGGAAAGCCTTCTTAAATACAATACCAAAAGCACAAACAGCAAAAGAAATTAATTGATATATTAGATTTCATCAAAATTTTAAAATTTTGTACTACCAATTATACCATTAGGAAAGTAAAAAGAAAACACAAGGAGGGGGGAAAAAACATTTGAAAATAATATAGTTGATAAGAGATTGCATGCTGAATATATAAAAGACTTATAACTCAATAATAAAATAACAAATAACTGAAGTTTTTAAAAATGGCAAAGAATCTGAATAGATTCTGAATAGACTGAATAGACATCTCTTTAAAGAAGACATACAAATGGCCAACAAGCGCATAAAAAGATTTTTAACATCTTTAGTCATTACAAAATTGGAAATTAAAACCACAATGAGGTACTACTTGACACTGAATTAGATGGCTATAATAAAATGAAGACAGATAATAAAAAGTGTTGACAAGGAATTAGAGAATGAAGAACCCTCGCATATTGCAGGTTATAGCATATTTTTTAATAAATAAAAGAGTCTTATAAAATCCTTTTCTGAAATGTTCCTTTGCATTTCAGTTCAGTCTGACATTTAACAACTGTCATTACAAGAAAAAAATTATGTTTGTATACGTGCATGTGTGTATCACAATGCTGAAAATTCTTGTTTAAACCAATGTTTTCCTCTTATCACTAAAGAAATAAAAATAGTGGATTTCATTCTTATTTTCCATATTTTTCTATTGGTAAGACCATTGTAAAGAATCCACACATAATATTTGGATATCATTTACCAACTTATTTTTGAAAGTAAAATTTATAAATTACCCTATCACTGTTATGAATATTTTCATTTTAAAATATGCTTTTCTTAGGGTAATATTAGAATTCCCTTGCCTTTCCAAATGATTTTTAATTTGGTATGCAGATGTTAGATTTAGAAAAACCTCAGTCTGCAATTTTAAAATTGTCACTGATAAATATATGAGAATTACTGAGGTATAATACTTTACATCTAAAAGAAAACTTTCCTAAGAACAGGGCATCTTAATCTACTGTCTCACATAACAGACCTAATGATGATTTCTTGGGTTCTAATTAGGTTTGTTTTGTTTTTTTTAAAGATTTATTTATTTATTTATTTATTCCCCCCTTGCTGCTTGTGTTTTACTGTGTCCATTTCCTGTGTGTTTCTTCCGTGTCTGCTTATCTCCCCCTTGCTGTGAGGTCCTGCTGCATCAGCCCACCGCGCCGGCCGGGCTGGCCTGCTCTCACAAGGAGGCCCCGGAAAGCAAACCTGGGGCCTCCCGCATGGTAAACGGGGGCTCTATCATTTGAGCCACACCCGCTTCCTGCTGTGAGGTCTTGCTGCATCAGCCCACTGCGCCGCGCGGGCCAGCCGGCCTGCCCTCACAAGGAGGCCCCGGGAAGCGAACCCGGGGCCTCCCATATGGTAAACGGGAGCTCTATCCATTGAGCCACACCCGCTTCCCCTAATTAGGTTTTCAACAGTAAAACTGGAAATTAAAGTGAACCACAACTAGTCTTGATTTAATTCATAGTTCTTTTCCAATATTGAGATTTTTTTTCCCTTTTCAAACTATTGTCAGTTGCTCCTCTAAAGTAAAAAATTCCATGAATTTCATATTTTTTTTGTTCCAAATGAAAGAAAATTCTGACTTCAGACTTCTATTACATAAGCATCATTCTTGCATTTTTCCTGGACAGCAACCACCATATAGCTATTTATTTCCTAAGAATGACAGGTCAATTCTTAGAAATCTGGTATAAGGTATATGGATTATTTTTCAGTAAGCAGCTAAACAACAGATATTATGCAGATATATTTAAAGTTAATCTGAACATATTTATTCTACATTTATAACATTTTGTATAAATGGAAGTTATATGTGTGTGTATAGAAAGAGACACATGTTTAAGTAATCACCAACAATATACATACATATGAATTTATATATGTGTAGACACATATTTATATATTCATCAACAATAAGATATATACATAAATATTCCTGAACCTATTTAAATTTTGAATTACTATGAAAATACAATTATCTATTTTGGTGAATAGTTTTGCATCTTAAATTGAAGTTTT
This sequence comes from Cabassous unicinctus, assembly GCA_029593785.1. Taxonomy (NCBI): domain Eukaryota; kingdom Metazoa; phylum Chordata; class Mammalia; order Cingulata; family Chlamyphoridae; genus Cabassous; species Cabassous unicinctus. Next base: position 4,036 of record JAQZBX010108114.1, read on the forward strand.
CAGTTGATCTGTAAACTTTTATAAATCCTGACCTGAAATTTGGGGCTGTTGAGTAGAAATGAAGAAGAGATGGTTGCAAACTGATGAATTTAGTGATTAACTGAATTTCAATACTTACCATAAAATGAAAACAAGTCGAACATATTTTTAAACTCTTAAAATTAAAGTGCTAAAACCTTAAACTTAGTGCTAAACTGTAAACCTTAAAATACTGAACCAAAAGACTTCATGCACCACATCCCATGGTGAAGAAATTGACTCCATCAGACTGTAGGAGCCACTTAAGATTACCGAATTCGATATGGACAGGTGTGCGTATGCCATTTTCACAGATGGAGGAATTCAGACACAGAAGGATTATGGAACTTGTTTAGGAATCCACAGCTGTTCACATTAGTGCAGCCATGACTGGAACCCAATGTGAATGGGATCTGAACCTAGAGTTTGTTCACTTGATTGACCTGCCTTTTAGTTAATTGCTTTAGAGCCAAATCTTTAATTTCTTGTTACTGTAGTGTTTTAAACAGTTTGGCACATTCATGTAATTAATATTCAATTAAGTTAATATGACAAGCATCTATAAAACCATGAAGTGTACTTACAGTCATTGCATTCATAGGAACCTGACTTCTAGGCTCCCAGATCAGTTTATCTATGTAGGTAAAAAGAAGGACCTGCAGCCCACTGCCTTGGCAAACAGCCAGCCCAGAGTCACTGTCTCCATGCACCTACATCCTGCCAATTTCCAGGTGATCAGAGACCGTGTTTCAGAACCAGGACAGGAGCATTTTCCTAATCCTGGCCTGGATTCTTGATCAACTTTGGTTAAAAATACACCACAGACACTTCTTCCTCCTCCTATTTCACCTCAGCTTATTGTAATTATAATTATTATATTGTAATTTGATTAATGTTTACCTCCTCTGCTAAATGCTCTGGCAGGAGCTGTGTCTGCTTTGTCATCCAGCAATTTTTGTCTGTTTTATTTCCTTAGATCATCCTTTCCATCCTTCCTATAGTCAGTATTTTATCTTTTCTCTCTGGCAGTATTAACGATACAGTTTGTGTTTCGTTTTTGTTTTGTTTTGTTTTTTCTTCTTTCTTTAAATCTTTTTTCCTCCAAGTTATTTTTTCTGGTTTATTTTGTGCTCTAACTTCCATGTTAAAACTTGAATTCCTTATCTCGTAATTCATACATGTTGATGATGATGAAGTTTGAAGGACTAATTGCTTCGGAAGCTTTGAGTGGGTGGGAGTTGCGAAATCTGAGCTTCCGGATGGCATGATTCAGATACGTATGGTATTGGGCTCCTAACATAGAATAAGTGCTGAAAATAGTTGATAAATGTTGTAATTTCATTAGGCTGAAGGTTCAATGAGAGAATAAACTATCTCAACACTTTGTTTCCCTAGTCCTTAGCACAACCAGAAATATTAGAAAAGACCACAGACTTGGTACTAAATAATGTATTGAGCACATGGTCCATCAGTCCCTTCTATTCAAACCTATATGTGATGCTGGAGTTTTTAGGTGTACTTCCAGAGACTGGAGCCTCTGGCCTACCTATGTGCCAGCTGTGCCTGGAATCTCGGTGGAGCTGCAACTCCTACCCTACAGCTCAATGACTCATCCAAGTCACCTGGCGAGGAGACGACGATGGGCAATGGCCATCCCACAGAATGGAGAGGGCCTGCAGCTGCAGGCAGGATAATCCCATCCACCGTATCCATGGGATATAAGCCCTCTTTCACTTGGAGGCAGAGTGGACATCACCATCCCAGTCCCCTCAGGATTGGGGGAGGAGCTATGGACTAGAGTGGACTTGGTGGTGTTCTGTTGTAGACATATTGTGATTCATGCAATGGAAGAAATTGTAACACTGAGGTGGATCCGGTGGCCACTGGACGTTTTCGGGGCAGGGAGGGAAGGGGCGGTTGAAATACAGGGGCTTTTTCGGGACTTGGGGGTTGTCCTGAGTGGCGCTGCAGCGACAGATGTAGGCCAGTTTGCATTAGTATATACCATGCAGAACTGTGTGGGAGAGAGGGTGATCTATGATGTGAAATGTGGTCTATGCTTGGTGGCAAGGCCCCAGGATGTATATACCCATTGCGGGGGACGTGCCACACTGATGAAGGATGTTGGTGTGGGATGTTGTGGGAGGTGTGCGAGGTGGGGAACATGGGAATACCTGTAATTTCTGAGTAATAAGTAGGTAATCTAAGCACTTTAAAATAGATAGATAGATAGATAGATAGATAGATAGATAAAATAACATTTACATAAGCAAATGCACATATATGCATATGTATTTATATATCATCTTACAAATATTGGTAAGTGTTGTGAAAGTTTTTTATTTTTACCCACAATAAAAAAAAAAAAATAATGTATTGAGCTAGGGAATGAATGAATTAATGTTAAACAATCAACTACTAATGATTCAAATGACACCCTGGTCATGAGTTTTGTGACTTGATGGTATTGATCTTTTAACAGTCCTTCTGAATCCACAGTTTGGACTGACCCCAGTCATGGAAGAAGGATCCAAGAGAGGCTGCCCATGACATTGAAAAGGAGGACACTTAGCAGCCAGTGGTTTTATGCATTCCACTCAAAGCTCACAGTTCTTTTCTCTTGTTCCACCTGCACCTGCTTTTGCTGTTAACAACCTATAAGCCAGACTTCTCCTAATGCCTGATATTTCATAATGAAAAAGGAAGTTAGAATGATAATAACCACCATCCACAAAGCTTGTTTTTTTATTGTTATTATTATTCTGTTTTGTTTTGTCTTTAGCCCTCCAAACCAATTGGAGAGGGATGATCAACTATGTCACATTCAGGGAAATTGCCTTCGGGGAGAATTATAAAGGACAAATACATGAAAAATGATGAAATTGCAAGATATAAATAATTTTGCCTAATAATAAATTGATCAAAATGAGTATAAACATTTTTTAAAGACTCCCTATATACATTGTAATAAGATAACTGTTTCTGACTGTGACATTAGCAAATATTTTGGGGAGACAATGGTAGTTACCTCCTTAATATTGAACTCAAATGGTCAGAGATGTACATCTAAATTTTTAAATGCTCTATTGTATTTTACCTTGACCCAAATTTATTATGTCTTTACGTATTTTTAGATGAGCCACCAGAGGTTGAAAATATTTTTCAATCATGTGGAATATGCCATGTCAATCTACATAACAGTAGGCAGTGGCTATTTGTGGGTGTCCAGGAGCTTTAGAGGAGAGCACCAAACAATAATATGTTACTACATTCCCAGATTTGTTATTAATTGAATGAATTGGGGCAGGCAATACACATTTCCTTATCTCTCTTTCTTTTACATGGTCTTAATAATATTGCCAATCTCTTTTGTAAATTTGCTTCATCCAACATGATAATATCTGTGAAAATATGTCAGTAATTATAAAGTTATTAAAATATCATTTAAGTGGCAGTCTCAATGATTCTGCCTTATCATTGCTTATCAATTTATAAAAATATTAAGAATTCTGCTTTCTCCACATCTGAGAGGGAACTTTAAAATGTTAAGAGGATGGCCTCAGGGAGCAGATGTGGCTTAAGCAGTTGAGCACCTGCTTCCCACACATGCGGCCTAGGGTTCAATCCCTGGCCCCAGTACCTCAAAAATAAATAAATAAATAATGGCCTCTGGAACAGACTGTCTGCATCCAAATCCTACTAGACATGTAAACTTGAGCAAGTTATTTTATCCTCTATATGCCTCAATTTCCCTGGATGTGAAATGGAGTAAGTAATAGAAATTTATCATAGTTTTTATAAACTTAACAAATTAAATAAATGTAGAGAATTTAGTGCCTGGCTCATAATAAGAGCTCAATAAATGTGAGATATGGTTAGTATTCAAGGGACACCTGCTTCATGTATGAAATGCACATTCTTTATTCAGCATTTTGGATATATAAAAATTTGTACTTACTAAACTCTTATTTGTGAGACGTACATTTTCATATGCTATTGGTAACTTCCTTGAAACTTGATTTTGGATTACCACATAATAGCTAGAAAATAAAATCCCTATATTTGAAAACTGTTTCTGCTTTTTGCACAACATTGTTCCAGAAAGTTTCTTTCAAGAAGTCCTTCAGAATACGAGATTTCAGTTATTTTAAACTGAAAGGGAATGGAAAAAATTAAATGTCAACGAGGGAAATAAAATATATAATTTATTTGAAACACATATACTCCCTCAGGGAAGAAAGAAAAATTGTGTTTTCTACACTTTTCTTCCTTCCTTCCTTCCTTCCTCCCTCCCTTCCTCCCTCCCTCTCTGTCTCTCTCTTTCTTTCTTTCTCTGTCTCTCTCTTTCGTTTCTTTTCTACCTTCTTTCTTATTTTGTTTACGAAAGATTAACTTGAAACTGGTAAGGTTTATTTGTAAGTTGGCAATATTGTTAAAAATTTTTTTACTTAAAATAACAATATGTGGTCCAGCATTTAAAAACAAAACTTTTTTTAAAGCAATGTTTCTTCTATTTTCAGGATTTCTACTTGGGGCTGATCTGAGTTAGATTAAGTATCCATAATGTACCTTAATTACTCTTATAGTTGGAACTGTGTCCCACAAAAAAGACATGTTCCATTTCTAGCTTCCAGTCCTGTGAATATGACCTTATTTGAAAACAGGGTCTTTGATGCTGCTATTAAGATGAGACAAAATTGGATTAGGGTGGGCTTTAAACCAATCCTACTGGTGTCCTTTTAATAAAGGGAGATTGGACCCAGCTAGACAAGGGAGAATGCATGATGACAAAGTAAGGCAGTAATTAAATCCTAAGGATAGTCATCTACCCAAAGCTAGGAGAGCCAAAGAAGAATTCTCCCTACAGGTTTCAGAGGGATTATGGCTCTGGCTATACCTTGATTTTGGAACTCTGTCTTCCAAAGCTATGAGATAATACATTTCTGTTGCTTTGAGCATCCAGTCTGTGGTACTTTGTTACAAAAGCCTCAGGAAACTTAAAGCTTACTGTTAAATTTTTCAATATTTTCTTGACTATGTAAACATAATCTACACCTTTTCTGATGCAATTGGCTTTGGAATTATGGTTCTGTTCTAGTGGAAATATGTTAATATGTAGTTAATAAAGCATCTGAATTTTAGGAAAAATATTTGATTACCCCACACTAACTATGCGAGAAAATCCCTGTTATAACACATAAAATACTTTCAAGAAAGTCATTTTTCAAAATGGAATTTGTCTATTGTATGACTGGCACTGAATAAGGCTTTAAGAATTCAGACTTATAATATGTAGTATGAGATTACAGCATGAGGGAGGTGGTGTGGTGGGCAGACAAAACAGTAAAATAAGACAAATATTGTATGATCTCACTTATATGAAATACCTAGAACAAGCAAATTTCCTAGAGAATGATAGCAAATTATACATTGCCAGAGGCCAGGTAGTGGAGGGTTGGAGATGAGAGGAGGGAGTTATTGCTTAATTGGTGCAGGGTTTCTGTTTGAAGTGATGAAAAGTTTGGGGTTATGGATATTGGTGATGGTAGCACAATATTGTGAATATAATTAATACTACCGAACTGTACACTCAAAAGTGACAAAAATGGGAAAATCGGAGTTGTATATATTTTGTGGCAATAAAAAGGTTTTATAAAACTAGTACTGGTAGTAATCAAAAGTACCTTAGCTGTTTACTTGATGAAATATTTGATCCTGGAATACTAGACTGTGAACCAATTAAAGTAGCTTACTTATCAAAACAAAAGACATAGATAACCAGATGCTTGGTGAAAAGCATTTTAAAATCAACTTGATTTTACACAGTATCAGTAACTCCCGTTGGATATATAAGTCTTTGTGGAATAGCTACACCCTGACCAAAGTGAAAGACATGACAGACCCTTTTTAGCTTGGCAAAAGCAGTTTCTCTTAAGACCTGGCAGTATTCAGAAGTGTTTTCTGAGGAAATGGTAGTGATAGCCAGTGACAACAGCAGTGGCATCCGGGAGAGGTAATGCCAAGCAGCAGTGATTAGGGCTGCCAGGCCGAGATCCTCATGCTAACAGACGCTTACACTAAAAGAGTCTTCCTATTCTTTATCCTGTGCAGCTGCTTTGATTCTTGCAAGTTTAACAAGTCCACTTCTCCAGGCAATTCTTTATCTTTATCCTTGATATTCTTCCATTCTATTCTACTGAAGACAACAATAGTTCCTAAATGACAAGATTCCTAAATGACATAATGTTAATGAGAAATGACAGCACCATAGAAAGAGACCAAGATTGGAAGTTAGCCAGACAGGATTTCTCGTTTCCACCATGTACTACTCATAAATGACTTCAGATTACTTTACCTCTCTGTGCCTTAATACCTCACCTATAAAATGGGATTTATATTAAGAAGCCTGCAGGGTTGTTTTAAGGATGGAAAATAATACTACCAAGTAACTCAGTCTATGGAAAAAAGGCTCAATAATCATAACTAAATAATGATATTCAAGCTCCCAGTGATCATTTATTTACCATTGCAC
>JAQZBX010108115.1:0-10583 GCA_029593785.1 Cabassous unicinctus
CTTTGTGCCTAATCTGCTTCTCTGGCCCTTAGTGATTTCCAATTTCATTCCATTGTGGTCAGAGAAATTACTTTGTATAATCTCAATCTTTCTGAATTCATTGAGAGCTGTTCTGTGGCCTAGCATGTGGTCTATCTTGGAGTATGATCCATGTGCACTCAAGAAGAATGTATATCCCACTGTATTTGTGTGTAGCATTCTGTATATTAATTAAGTGCTGTATATTAATTAATTAATATATACTATTAATGGACACCTTTCTGTCCATCTCCTTTCAGATCGATGTCTCCAAGGTTCTCACTCCACAGGCTCCCAGAACAGACCACCTGTGCAGGATCCTGTCCCCTGTCAGCCATCCTCAGGGAAAGAAATGGTGAGTGCTCACCTAAACCAATGCCATCATCCACCCATCCTGATTTTCTTGAAGTGTTTATTTGGAAGTACATTTTCTCTCATTGCCTAGGGATTTCTTATTGATTCAACTTTTTTTTTGCTCCTTTTTGATACTTGGTTCAAGGTATATTAACTTTTATAATAGCTCACAATTAATCAGATTTTTTTCAGCTCTTCATTTTATTCCTCTTTGAATATATGATATAATTTTTGAGATTGCAATATTTGTGCACTCGCTTCATCTCCAGCAGAAAGCTAGCACCTCCAAAAATGTTACATTTTATTTTATTTTTCAAGTATTTCCTATATATTTATTTATTTGCATTATTCCTAGGATGCACAGAATGTATTTTCAGAATTGCTAACTCATTCTAATTTGGATTTCTTTCTCTATTTTTGATAGTCCTGTAATTTTCTCTAGGAAAAGCATCTACAGGACCATTTAATAGGAAATGGTTTCATGAACTTCACAACCAAAGGATGAGCAGTGAAAGAAAAAAAAAATAGATAAATGGGATCTCCTCAAAATTAAATACTTTTGCACTTCAAAGGACAGTATCAAGAAATAAAAAGGCAGCCTACCCAATGAGAGAAAATATTTGGCCACCATATATTTGATAAGAGCCTAATATCCTGCAAATATAAAAAATCCTACACCTCAGAAATAAAAAGACAGACAACCCATTTAAAAAATGGGCAAATGACCTGAAAAGACAATTCTCCAAGGAAGAAATACAAATGGCTAAAAAGCACATGAAAAGATGCTTGACTTTGTTAGCTATTAGGTAAATGCAAAGCAAAATTACAATGAGATACCATCTTAAACCCATTAGAATGATGGTTATAAAAAACAGCAGACTATAAGTGTTGGAGAGGATGTGGAGGAATGGGAACCCTCATCCACTGCTGGTTGGATTTTGGAATGATCTAGCCACTGTGAGGACAGTATGGCAGTTCCTCAAAAAACTGTCTACAGAGCTTCTATATGATCCAGTGATTCCACTGCTGGGTATATACTTAGAAGAATTGAATGCAAAAACCTAAACAGTTATATGCACACCAATTTTCATAGAGGCATTGTTCACTTTTGCTAAAAGTTGGAATTAACTCAGGTGCCCATCAACAGATGAATGGATAAAGAAAATGTGGTACATACATACAATGGGATATTACTCAGCTGTAAGAAGGAATAAAGTGCTAACACATGGGATAACATGGATTAACCTTGAAGACCTTATATTGAGTGAAGCAAGCCAAGCAGTGAGGGATGAACAGTGCATGACCTCACTGATATGAATTAAGGAAATTGAGCAGTCTCTGAGAATGATTGTCTGAAAGATTGGTTTACAAGAAAGAGAAGGAGAAGAGAAGGTTGTGAGCCATCAACCTTATGGACATAACCTATGTTAAAGGGATAGAGTGTAGTCATGTATTGAAGGGATAGGACAGGAAAATAATGATATTATTTGGTTGAGTGGTGCAGGGTTGACTGGTGGGTAGATTGGGAAGGGTGGGTTAGAATACCCAGGGTATTGGGGGGTGGGAGAGTCTGTAGAGGGACCATCTAGAGGGACCACCAGGTGAACACTTGGGATTTGTGGGTATGAGGTTGAAAGTACAGAAGTGGGAATGCTCTTATGGCAATATGACAAGGAAGTTTCACTGTGTTAGGGTGTTGGTTGGTGGAGCATTGGGACAGAGCACACCTGGACCAGGCTCATAGGGAGTGTGTGAGTGTTCATCTTGTCAAAATGTGTTGTATCAGTGGATGGAGACCCATATAATGAGTGGGAAGAAGTTAGACTCCCAACTTTGGGAGGACTGATTCATTCAGAAATAAACAGGTGGGGGTCTCTCAAGAGAAATCATGGTTCCTAATAGAGGAGGACAAACCAGTGTGTCATGACTTCTTTTTCATGTAACTATGAATCTTGTCATACAATGAGTAAAGCCAGGGGGCCATCATGGGTCCCAGGGTGATGGGGTGGGAGGACCAGAATATATCAAACAGGGGGCATTTAGAGGTCATTGGAAATATTCTTTATTACTTTACAGTGATGGACACAGGACATGGCATATATCATCAAAATTTATAAAAGTGTGTGGTCTAAAATGTAAACCATACTGTAAACCATTGACAATGTTTAATAGCTATGTTTCACTATTTGTATATCAGTTAAAACAATGCTGCCATCTACTTACCAAAAGGTATTAATTTAGAGTGAGGAAAGGGGTAGGAATTTGGGTATATGAAAGACTCTTGTATTCTGTGGGTAACTTTGCTCTGACCTAAAACTTCTTTGAAAACAAAATGAAAAATAGTGATACACTGGAGAATGAGAGAGGGAAGGTGCCATGGTACACACAGGAAACCAGATATTGAAGTGATAAATGGCAAAATGTCAAAAAAATTTTTTAACTATTTAAAATATTTTTAATTTTTTAAATATCCCAATCTTTTAATTTTATTTTACTTTTTTTTTAAGTTTTCATGTGTTTTATATCTTACATTTAAACTTATCTTTACAATTTCATTTTCCTATTAATTGTATTTGGCTATTGTATTTGCTTCATCTTTAAAGAAGCTTTGGATCACAGAAGGGTTGCAACAGCAGTGGGAGAGGATCATTGGTGTGGAGTGTCAGGGATGGGAGGTGCATGGGAGGAAGTTCACGTGAACATACATATAAGGTATATAAAACTGTTCAAATGTTTATGGGGCATTGTCACACTGGGTGAAGAATGACTCAATAAATGAGAGAATACTGAATTCGCATCCTGGAGAGCTCTGCCACATTCTCTAAGGGAGCAGCAAAAGTCCCCCAAGTGCAGGGGCAGTGTTGGCAAAGGAGGATGATCCACTGATGGGTCCTTGTTATTGATGACTAGCTTTATGAGTCTTTGCTCTTGATATTGAAACTTAGCCTTTTGCTAGGGGGTGCCTAAGAGTTGCCTCCTGAGATCCTCCTTGTTGTTCAAATTTGGCCTCTCTCTAAGCCAAACTTAGAATATGAATGCATTACCTTCCTCCCAGCATGGGATATGACTCCTAGGGATAAACCTCCTTGGCACCGAGGGGTTACTACAGAGTGCCAATTGGCAATCCATCTAGAAAAAAACTCAAATAAAAGAGGGAAAAGGTAAAGACAAATGAGTTCATATGGCTAAGAGTCTTCAAAGTGAGTTCGGAGGTCCTCCAGAGGTAATGCTTATGCCCACCTCAATAGGACCTCAAAGACTTCCAAAGTGGATATCACCCCAAATAGGAGGGCTCTGGAGACACCCAGGTCCTATGTCAGGGTGGATATATCTGGAGTTTGGTGCCTTGTCAGTGGGCCCTACTTTGGTTGTGCTCCTGAGAGTGACAGAGTTGGACTCAATTATGTCTTCCCTGCACATGGTTCATCTGTCCCTTCTATTCAAACCTATATGTGGTTTTGGAGTTTGTAGGTATATATCCAGAGACTGGAGTCTTTGGGCTGTCCATGTATCAGCTGGGCCTGGAATCTCAGTGGAGCTGCAACTCCTACTCTACAGCTCAATGGACTCACCCAGGACACTTGGCAGGGAGATGGTGATAGACATCATCTCCCCAGCCACTCCAGGGAATGGAGAGACTCTGCACCAGCAAGGAGGATAATCCCATCCATCTTATCCATGGGATGTAAGCCCCTTCTCAATTGGAGGTAGAGTGGACATCACCATCACAGACTCCTTAGGATTGGGGGAAGAGCTATGGATTAGAATGGAATTAATGGTATTCTTTTATAGACATATTGTGATTCAAGCAATGGAAGAAATCACATCATTAATGTGGAGTCAGTGGCCACTGTACACTCTGGGAGAGGGGGAGGGAAAGGCAATTGTAATACAGGGGTTTTTCAGGACTTGGGTATTGTCCTGAGTGACATTGTAAAGACAGATATAGGCCATTTTATATCATGATATAATATACAAAACTGTGTGGGAGAGAGTGTGGTCTACAATGTGAACTATTGTCCATGCTTAATGGCAAAGCACCAGAATGTGTTTCTCCATTGCAGGTGATGTGCCACCCTAATGAAGGATGTTTATGTGGAAGTTTGTGGGAGGTGTAGGAGGTGGGGCATATGGAAATCCCTATATTTTTTTGTAATATTTATGTAATTTAAGTATCTTTTAAAATACATATATTAAAAATTATTTTTAAAAAAAGAAATCCTGGGGTCCACATCTGAATTCACATTAAAGAATTGGAAGATTCCTTATAGTTTATTGGTCAATTCTCCCTTAATTGATCTATAGTTGTACTGAAAATCATACAAATTGAGGCATACTTTTATTTTGGTGGACATTAATAAGTGTTTTCTAATATAGATATGGAAATGCAAAGGGTAGATTATAAGTCCACTCTTTTAAATAGGAACAAAATTGGAGTTCTCACTCAATCCAATTTCAACACCTTTTACCAAATTACAGTAATCAAGACTTTGCATTAACAGTGTAAAGAGAGACATACAGATCAACAGAACATGACAGTACAGGAATAGACTTACACATACATGTTTTACAGATTTTCATCAACGACAATAACACAATTCAAGAAGGAAAGAAAATCCTTTGACAAGTGGTGCCAGAACTAGATATCTTGATTTTAAAAAGTAATTGAGCCCCACCTGATTTGAGGATTGATTTTATACATGTGTGATCATGCAGTGTCTTTCCTGTTGCTAGTTAAATCTTAATAATTTAAAACACTATATGAACAAGATATGTTAGTTACCTTTGTTGTGATATCATGCAATGCACAATATCACATAATAATTTATTAGCACAGGAACATAGTCATGAATGTAATTGTGTTACTCTTCTGATTAAACTCCAATTCTTTTCATTAAATGGAAATGAAAGTCTAAGCATCCATATCACCATAAAAGAAAATTTTTCCACTAACAGAAATCTATCTTTCAGTTTTTCCTTGTTAGCCAAGCTCTGATTTTGCCTGTATATTGTCACTCACCACGTGCACATCTCACACCCATGTGCTCATCACACACCAGTGGAGAAATGCACACAAATGGGCTCATCAGCACCAGCAAATTCAGGGATGGTAGTCTCCTAAGTACCCCTTGGAAATGAACCATTTTATTGTTCTCTATTTGATGCTGTTTGTGTCATACCTTTATCTCCTTAACCATTTACAATTTCTGGTTTTTCCTTGGTTAGCTCACAACTCTCTTTGCCTTTTTCTGGACAAGACCACTTTTTTGAACACAAGAATTTTGGCCTTTGAGTTCAATGAAGTAATATCCCCAAAGCTCTGTTTCATTATGTTAGACAGGCCACACAAAGATCTTTAGTGATTCATTAAGTTTTCACTTAAATCATGTCTGATTTTATATTGAAGTTGTGTTCCTTCATTCCCTTCCTAGGCAGTCCACTCCTCACAACTCATTTCTTTTAGGAAGCACTGAATTTCTTTAGATTTCAGACTATTTGTTTACTCTGTGACCTCAGACCTCTAACAGATTCATTATGTATCCTGATTTTGTAGATTACTTGGCAATTTCATATTACAGTGGAACTGATGTGCTTTCTAGCTTTCTATATAATATTTAGATGATCATATAGTGGTTTTAGAAGATAGAGATAGAGAAACAGAGAGAAATTTAGAGGGAGAGAGAGACAAGGAGAGAAAGAGAAATAGGGAGAGAGAGGGAGGGAAGGCAGGATGGAGATAGAGAAGTAGAGAGATTTTGATGTGGAATGAGAGAGATACTGAGAGAATGAGAGGAAGAAAATATGGGTAGGTCAAGGAAATTAATATAATATAGAGGGAAGAATACAAGTAACCCCATGCTATGCAAATCTGGTTGGTTCTCAAATTTTGGATAGCAAGAAGTGTCTGAGTTCATAAGACAATTTGTATTTCTAATTTTTTTATTACTATTTGTATTAGTCAGCTAAAGGGGTGCTAATGTGAAATACCAGAAAAGGGGTGGTCTTTATAAAGGGTATTTATTTGGGGTAGAAGTCCACAGTTACCAGGCCATAAAGTGTAAATTTCCTCTCTCACCAAAGTCCATTGCCATGTGTTGGAGCAAGACAGCTGTCGAAGTTTGCCAGGGTTCAGGCTTCTTGGGTTCCTTTCTTCCCAGGGCTGCATTTCTCTCTGGGCTTAGCTCCTATTTCCTCCACAAGGTCAGCTGTAGACTATCAGGTGAACAGCTCACTTCTCTTCTCCTGGGGCCTTCTCTCCAACATCAAAACTCCAACATCGAAACTGCTTCAACTCTGTTCTTGCCATTTCCTTTATATTTGATTCCCCCACCCACCAAGAGGTGGGGCTCAATACCCTACTTATGTGGCCCAGTTAACACCCTAATCTTAACTTAATCATGTACAGATTAGCAGACCAGTGTACAAGCAGGATCCAATTATATTTTTGGAATTCATAATTACATTAAATTGCCCAATGGCTACAATCCCCTGTCTGAATTCCAAAAATACATTACAATATTCAATAAACTATAAATCAGTAGCAATTCAAGTACAAAACCATATCATAGGCAGTTTAACGAAATTCAGTTTGTCTTGGGGCAAATTCGTGTCTGCTATTGACCTCTGAAACTTACGAAACCATCTAACAGCTTCCAATACACAAATGGAAAGGAAAAGGATAAACATTTTCATTATCATAAGGAGAACTTGGTTTGTTAGACATGAGTCATGGATCCTCTACTGTTCAGTAAACCTGCAGGGCATCCTTCATTCGATTTAAAAGTCTGAGAGTCATTCTTAAGATGATGGTTTCTTCTCCTTGGGGCCACATAGGAACCCACCCTTTCCATAGGCTTTCCCAATGGCCACTTTCTTGGTTCCACCCTCATCAAGCATCTGGGTTTTGACCAAGCTCTAGACCATACCCTCCAAGATTGTTGGGATGATTGCCACACCTTACCCAATCTTTGGGTTAGAGTCTTAGCCCCCTTAGTACAGTGAGGTGAAGACAACATCCCCCCTAACTTTTGGCATACAGGTTAAACCCTCTCAGAGCAATGGGTTGACCACATGGCCTTCTCTAATCCATGGGGGACAGGAGCACCCCTCTCAGACCTATGGGGTGCTGACATTAACTGCCCTAATCTTTGATGAATGTGCTCCACCATCCCTGTACCCTGGGGTGGTAAACTCTCCCAGAACATTGAATGGGGACATCCACCATCTTCAACTGCTGGGGTAAACTCACCCTCTCTGTACAGATGGGTGGGGCTCTTCTCTTGGCCCAAGGTGATGTCCTAATTCCTGATCTCAGCTTCCATGAGAAGCTGTTTCTCCTTCAATCTTTTCTGTCCATGTCCTCTTTTGTCCAAGCTGACTGTGGTTTTGTTCATACAGCTCTCTCAAAAATTTTGTTGGGTTAGCATGTAGGAAGCAGGGGTGCAAGCCATCAGGTAGTAAGGGTTTCCACAAGTCTTTCCTAGATAACTGCATCTTCAATTCTGATTTACAAGTTCCAGGTTTAATTAAGTCTTCAAATGGGGCATTTTCATCTAGGAACTTGATTTCCAGAAACTTGTACGTTCTGGAATCAGTTTCTGTTTTCTTTGTGCCCAAAAGTTCAGTCCTTAGTATATTTCACTCATCTATTATCTTGCAATTAGCTGCAAGGAGAAGCCAAGCCACATTCTCTGAATTTACCTTGGAAAGATTTTCAGCTAAATGCACCAGTTCGCCATTTTCAAATTCTGTCTTCCATATAACACCAGGAGTTAATCTTGCTAAGTTTTCTGCAACTTTAAAACATGGATCACCTTTTCTCCAGTTACCAACAATAGTTTCATCATTTACTTCTAAGGCATCATAAAAAGTCTCTTTAGCGTCCATATTGCTTTCAACAGTTTCTTCAAAGTGATCTAGGCCTTCTACATCAAGCATTTCACAATTCCTCCAAAAAAATACCCCTTACCCATTTATAAAACCATTCCAACATTTTGATAATTGCAAAAGCACTTCCCCCCTCCTCGGTACCAAATTCTGTATTAGTCAGCCAAAGGGGTGCTAATGCGAAATACCAAAAATTGGTTGGTCTTTATATAGGATATTTATTTGGGGTAGAAGTCCACAGTTACCAGGCCATAAAATGCAAATTTCTTCTCTCATCAAAGTCCATTGCCACGTGTTGGTGCAGACAGCTGCCAATGTTTGCCAGGGTTCAGGCTTCTTGGGTTCCTCTCTTCCTTGGGCTGTGTTTCTCTCCAGGCTTAGCTCCTGTTTCCTTCACAAAGTCAGCTGTAGCCTATCAGGCAAGTGGCTCACTTCTCTTCTCCTGAGGCCTTCTCTCCAACATCAAAACTCCAACATCAAAATTGCTTCAACTCTGTTCTTGCCATGCCTTTTATATTTGATTCCCCCACACACCAAGGGGTGAGGCTCAACACCCTACTGAGTGGCCCAGTTAATGTCCTAATCATAACTTAATCATGCCCAGATTAGCAGACCAGTTTAAAAGTATGATCCAATTTTATTTTTGGAAAGCATGATTACAATAAATTGTCCAAAGCTACACTATCCTTGTCATCATTTATACAGACTTGCAATCAGTGTGTAGAGAATAGTAGAAAATAGCCATGAATACCTTTGAAAATAGTCTCCAAATATCAAGGTTCAAACTTTATTTTGGAGAGCTTTAAATTCCAATATACAAATCATTGGAGGATAAAGATATAAGTATTCTTTATTCTCCAATCCAGCTGCTGATTATTCTTAATTAATTTAAACATCTAATGAATGTAATGTATTAGACAGTTTTGTTGTGGTAACAGAAACTCCCCATATTCAAGGGACTTTCAGTAATGATGTTTTATTGTTCACTCACAGAACATGTAGGCTGCAAGGTGGCTGTAGTTCTGACCTACCAGCTGCTTTTTTCCAGGCCCAGGATCAGGGGGCACCCCCTGTGTGAGATATGACCAATCTAATGACAGAAAGTAAGAGCAGGAAAAGGGGTGGAAATTTGCAAGTTCTTTTACCATATCAGCTCATATTCTATAAGAAAAAGCATGTCACATTGCCACATCAAAGTCAGTGTATATAAGGATATACATAAATAATAAAGACAAATAAAATGATCTACAGTAGGGAGAATAGGGCAGTCTAGCATTTCATAGCTGAGTTATTAACAAATGTTTGTGAATAATATAAATTTGAGTTTGAATATAAGTTGGAGGATGAGAAACTGTTAGTGGAATAATTTGAGTGACTGAGAAACTGCAGCCTTACAGATATTCCCAGACTGGATCATATACAAACATGTTGGAAAAATCTTAAAATATTTACTGTGTCTACTTGGAGCCAGAGTGAAGATGTCAGAGACTATGTCCATGAATCTAACAATGTAGATCAAGGGAGTACTGGTTCCCTCTGGCTTCTAAACCAATTTACTATAAACTTGGTTGTGAAAAATAATAAAAATATATTCTCCTACACCCTTAGAGACCAAAGGTCCAAAATCAGTTTTGCTGGGCTGAAAAGAAGGTATTAACAAGACTGGGTTACCTCAGAGCCATAGGGAAAATCTGTTCCTTTCCTCCTCTGATTTCTGTTGGCTTCTGGCATTCTATGATTTTGGATGCATGTCTCCAGTCTCCATCGCCCTGATGACATTGCCTCTTCCTCTTCGCTTGTGGACTCCCTCTGCCTCACTCTTGTAAAGACACTTGTGAATGGACTGAAGTCCCTTCTGGATAATCCATGCCAAGATCCATAAATAAATCACAGGTGCAATGGTCTTTTTGCCAGAAAAGGCAGCACTAATATTATCTGAGGATTGGGACCTGATATCTTTCTGTGGGCAATATTCATCCAACAACAATTAATCTCTTGGGCATTGTGCCCCAAATGGTAGGCCTGGGAAGACCCCTGTCCAAGACCACACCCTCTTGTATCCTAGGAGTAAGGCATGGCCAGAGTCACTTCCTGTCCAGGAGACATTTCAGAGTACACAAGAGGTTTAGAAAATGCTGAACTGGGGTATAGTCACAATAATTGCTTTCAATGAACATCTTCTCTGAGCCAGGCACTTTTCAATGAGTTTTAAAATTAGTCCATTCCTATGGACTCTGGTTAACAGTACAAATATGAGAACATTTTCTCATGAACTATAACAAATGTACAATACTAATACATGGTGTTAAAAACAGGGTGTGTAT
>JAQZBX010108116.1:0-10585 GCA_029593785.1 Cabassous unicinctus
AGTGAAAATATCTGGTGTCTCTTAGTGATAATTTAGGCTAGCAAATCCTAAGCAGCAAAAGTTACAGCTTTCGTTTCCATTGATAACAGAGTTTTCAGGCAACTCTCTTCTTAATATAAACTTTGGTGAGATTTTCTATCCTACTTTATCAAACAAAATGTTAATGTGAATAAAGGAATTTCTTAACTTACATTAACATGTTGTTTCAAAAAGTAAAACAGTGAATCTAAATAAAGCTGTCAAAATGTCAGCCTAGTACATATTAAATTCTAAGTTAAAAAGTGTATCTTACTCCTACATTTTATCATGTTACCCTTCATTTTTCTAATGAAGATTTGGAGAGAAGCAAGGCAGTTCCTAGGTTGCCAAATGAAACATACAGGAAACCAAAGTATCTTCATTTCTAACAAAAGTATTACCTTATGCTTGCAGCATTGCTCTATAAAGAGACCAAATATTTTTGGTTCAGATCTGTCCTAAGCTCTGTTTACAGGAGCAAATATTTTCTCATTTTGTTAGTGAAATCTCATTATCCATGATATACTTACTATTTATACATCCTCTTCATTATCCATAAATTTAATTATTTATAGGTTAAATATTCATTAGCAGTTATATAAAGAAAGAACTATTTGTAAAAGCCATCAGGATCCAAAGGCCATCAATAATGTAAAGTAAATTTGAGTGTCACTATTCATCATCCTAGTCTTATATCACAGTACAATAAAATTGACTTTTCATTACAAGCTCAGAAACTATTTGATGACTGATATAAAACATTATTTGCTCAATTTGAATATTTCTAGTAGCTGCATAAGTTCATACACTTTTTAAATTTATACCATGCTTTCAAAAGATTGTCAAGTTATGGTAGCTATACCTTCAAACATGAAATCATAAAATCAAAAAGAATCTTCAGAGTTCAGCTAGACCACTCTTTTCTGGTAAGTTTGATAAAGTTAAATGACTCATGATAACAGACTTCACAGTATTTTTAGGTTGCTGTCCTGGATTGAATCTTTTGTGGACTTCAGAAAATTATGTTCTTAAACTAACCCACCCATTCCTGTTCATGTAAGCCTATTGGATGTGGGGCCTTTTGGTTCAATTCAGTTAAGGGAACTTTTGATTAGATCACTTTGATTAGATCACTTCAGGTAAGGGCTTTTGATCAGATTGTAGGACCCAGGGTGGTTCCTGATCCTCTTTACTGGAGTCACACAGAGAAAGAAAGCTGCCATTTTACCCTGCCATGTGAGAGAAGACTCCATGATCACCTACAGCTGCAGAAAGACAGAGAAACCCTGAGAGGCTGAGAGAGAAGCCAGAGGCTGGCATCAGTGGAGAAGCTGAAGCAATAAGGCTCCCAAGAGGCTAGGCCCATGGAGCAGCTCAAAGCTGAAGGAGATGGCAATCCTGGAGGAGAAAACATAAAGAGACTAGCAGACTTGCCATTTTGCCTTGCCATGTGATAGAAGTCCAGGATCCAGAAGTCAAAGTCTGGTAAGACAGCATCTCTAATGATATCTTGATTCAGACATTTTCATAATATCTAAACAGTAAGATTTTATTCCAAATAAATTTCCATCATAAAAGCCAGCCCATTTGTGGTATTTTGCTCCCAGCAGCTTTGGCAAACTAAAACAGAAATGGGTACCAAGAGAGTGGGTTGCTGCTGCTTGCAAGTACCAAAAATGTTGGAACAGTTTTATAACGGATAAGGAGGAATTGTGAGATACTAAAAGGCCTAGATTGCTTTAAAGAGACTGTTGGTAGGAAAATGGACCCTAAAGTTACTTCTGATGAGGCCTTAGACAGAAATGATTAATATATTATTAGAAACTGGAGGAAAGGTGATCCTTGTTTTAAAGTGGCAGAGAACTTGGCAAAATTGCTCCTGATGTTAGATGGAAGGCAGAATTTGAAAGTAACAAGTATGGACATTTGGCTGAGGAGATTTCCAAACTAAATGTGGAAAATGGGGCCTGGCTTCTCCTTGCAGCTTGTAGTAAAGTACAAGAGGAAAGAGGTAAGCTGACAACTGAATTCCTGAGCACAGAGAAACCAGAAATGGATGGTTTGGGAAATTCTGAGCTTCCAGAAAGTAAGTACCCAGAGGATAATGCTCCATGTGAGAACTTAACTAAACTTGGAACCAGGAAACCATTTCCTTGCAAGTCAGGATAGCAATGCAGTTTTCTAGAAAGGATTTGTGGAAAGTCCTATCATCTGATGGTTAGGACCCTGTGAACTGCATGTGAAACCAACAAGCTTTTTGTGAGATCTGTATGAACAAAACCACTGTCAGCCTGGACTAAAAGGTACAGAAAAGGGAGAAATTGAAGGAGAGATCACTTCAAGGGCAAAACCATGGAAGCTGAGGACTGGACTTAAGATAGCTTCTCAGGCCAAGAGAGGGACCCACCCATGTGTGAGGAAAGGTGATTCTGACCTAGCATTTGAAGGGAGGGCCTTCCACCCCATTGCTCAGGAAGAGTTTGGCTACTCCAGGCTTCAGAGAGGATAGGGCACATTCCCCAGAGATTGGGGATAGTTAGGGAGACACCCCACTGTTCTGAGGAAGTTGGGCCTGTGCACCAGAGATTAAGGAGAATGTGGCTGCAACACACTGTGCTAAGGGGGTTGAGTCTGTGCCCCAGAGATTGTGGAAAGTGTGGCCATCACTCCAATGTTTTTGGAGAGTGAGGTCTAGAGCTCAGTGCTTGATGAGGATGGAGCCAAGAAGATGACTGCTGGGCAAGCACTTGAAAGGTGTGGGACTCCTGCTCCAAGCCCTGAGAAGAAACCATCATTCTATAGATGACTGTCAGGCTTTGAAATCTCAGAATATGCCCTGCAGGTTTGGAACTGTTTGGGAACTGTGACCCCTGTTTTCCTTCCAATTTCTACCTCTGACAAGGGGAACATATATCCTATGACAGTTCTTCCTTTGTATATTGGAAGCAGATAACTTTTGTAAATGTCACAGGTCTATAGCCAGGGGGTGTTTTGCTCCAAGACAGACTGCATGCCTATAACTGATTTTATGAGATTTTGCACTTGGCATTGCTATTGAAATGATTTAAGGCTTTTTGAACTATTGTGATGGAATGAGTGTATCTTGCATATGGAAAGAAAAATGTATTTTGGGGGTCCAGAGGGTGGAATGCCCTGTTTGAGTCTTTCGTTGACTCCAGAAAATTATGTTCTTAAGCTAAGCCATTCCTGTGCATGGAAGCCTATGGTATGTGGGGCCTTTTGGTTAGATTCAGTTAAGGGAACTTCTGATTCAATCACTTCAGTGAAGGGCCTTTGATTAGATTGGAGGACCCAGGGTGGGTCTTAATCCTTTTACTAGAGTCCTTTATAAATGGAGGAGACACACAGAGAAAGAAAGCTACCATTTTTACCCTGCCATGTGAGAAAGGCCTTCAGTATCACCTACACCTGCAGGAAAACAGAGAAACACGGAGAGGCTGAGAGAGAGGCCAGAGGCTGGAATTAGCAAAGCAGCCTGAAGTTGAAGAGATGAGGAAGAGACGAGCCGTATGCCTGATTACCCAAGCTGACCTTGGGGAAAAAGCCTGGAGAAGAAAGCAGAGACCAGCTGCCATTTTGCTTTGCCACATGATAGGAGTCCAGGATCATCAGAAGCCAACCTTTGGTGAGCAAGCATCTCTGATGATGCCTTGATTTTGACATTTTCACAGCCTCAGAATTGTAAGGTTTTACCCTAATAAATGCCCTTTATAAAAGCCAACCCATTTCTGGTATTTTGCTGCCAACAACTTTAGCAAACTAAAAAAGCCAGTAATTAATTCAATTGGGAATCAATTCTGGGTATTGAGACATGATTCAACCAGAAGATGGGACAGAATTCAGTTGACGATGCTTCATTGGCCATCCGCCGTCCTAGACATGATCACCTGAAGGCAATACCTACCATAAGTATAATCACCTTTTCCCCAAACCTCTGAATAGGCTGAATTATTTTGAATTGATGATATTTGATAGATTTTGACCTGAAAAAAATGACAATTTCATATGATTTAACCTAATATAAAGTCAAAATAGTAAAATGGAAGTAAAACAACAGAGAATTACACTAAACTCAAAAGGCATTACTCCCTTAAGAGCCTTTTATAATGATGCTTTTCTTTATACAGAAGAGATAACAATGTTCTTTCTAGAACCCTGAAAATGAAACTATTGAGTAAATATTTCAGATTTGAGTGCCTCTTTTACCTCTGCTTCCTAGCCCAGTTTATACCTCAAAGTCCTGGAAAGGAGAAACCTACAAGAATGGCATTCATTTTTCTTCCTCATTTATTAATGGTCACCAGGGTAAAACATAAATTGCTCTTCTCCCAATACAGCACTAACGGTTGGTTTTGACTTTCATTGCTAAATTTGTTCTCCAAGTGTACATCTTCCCTAAATTATC
Organism: Cabassous unicinctus; assembly: GCA_029593785.1. Classification (NCBI taxonomy): domain Eukaryota; kingdom Metazoa; phylum Chordata; class Mammalia; order Cingulata; family Chlamyphoridae; genus Cabassous; species Cabassous unicinctus. Next base: position 4,445 of record JAQZBX010108116.1, read on the forward strand.
AAGTCACCTCTCAGGCTTGTAGTATACATATTTGTACCTTTAAAGAAGTCAGTGGGGGAAAACAGTGGCACCAGATACAAGCAAGAGATTGGGGGGTGGGGGGAAGTTGGAGTTATTAAGTGACTGTTACACACTATAAGCTATATTTCCTTTAAATACATTTGAATGACTATTTTTAAGCATTTACAATTCCCAAAATACAAATCAATCTCTTGGAAGGAAGGTCAGTAGTTAAAATATTTTACCTCAGTGATAGGCTTGCTACTAATGGCCTGATACTATTACAGCTTGTAGCAAAGCACACTTAGCATACCAGGAGTCATTTACAATCTCGAGGAAAGCTTTTGCAATTGCAGATGCCTATAGGTAAGCAGAGGCAAAGAAAAAGTTTAAAAACTCAAATAACCAACAGTTTTCTAATACCAGAATCCAACTTACTCTAGAGAATACTTTCAGAATTTAGCACGAAAAACGTTATGTTTCCCTACAGGAATCTGTCAGCTTTATATGGATTTTCGCATTTGAGGGTTTTTCCCACATTCTTTCGCACTAAAGTCCTACATTTCCATTGTTCAAGATAGAGAACTTCTGCTCTGGGCAGTCAATAATCAAAAGAGGATAACAAAGAATATTAGGGTTTGAATGGTTGGGTACAAGAGGGAAGATCTCACATCAATACTTGATATGTTTTTCTCTAATTGTGTCTTAGACTTGAGTCTAATCTTAACAACCAGATGGAAACCCTTCAAGGTTGAAGACTGTGTATTATAATACCCTCATGCTTAGCCCAGAATTGAACATAAAGTGGATACTCAATGCATGTGTTTCTATTGATTGGACTGTAAATGACAAGAGTGTAAAAAAACAGCAGTAGAATATAAAACATCTAACTTAGTGTAGTACTCCATGAATATGATTTTGTCTCTCTGGACCAATTTTTCCCTGTGTAAATTGGGAAAAATAATGAGTCTCTTCCTCACAAAATGTGCATGGAATCCCAAGGCCTACCATATTGCCCCTATTATAGGAACACAGTCAATTCTTGTAACTTTGAATATTGATTTTTGATAAAGCATAATATAAAATTACTTATGACCTGAAACATTCTTAGGACACAATTTTATTACTGCATATTTTTAAGTATGTATATACATATATATTCATTTTAACACATGCACACACATATATTCACAAAATTACAAAAAGGGGCACTACCCCTCAAACCACATCAGTTGAGGTAACACAGTAATGGTAATTTATCCAGACAGTTTTATCAAGACATTTCTTCCCCACTCTTCCCCATCTTTCCCCAAGATCTATAGTTATTTTAAGCTTATAAATTTTACCCAAAGTCTTCCATTATTAATATTATTTGTCATAGTTGTCTCAGATGCCATTATTTATTTAGCAAAGTAGCTATAATTTTTGGCAGGCATCGGAACACTAAATTTCCTTTGTTATCAAAAGTCTCCAAATACATGTAACTGCAAGCAATACAGTTCCATCCATCTGCCCCATGGGATCTAAGGCCCTATCAGTCAGAAACAGAGTGGGCATCACCATCCCCAAATCCTCAAGATTGAGTAATGAACAAACATAAGTAACTATAGACTAAAGTAGACTTATTATTCTAGCAATGGAAGAACGTTTATCACTGATATAAAGGCAGTGGGCACCAGAGTTTCTGAAGAGTAGGAGAGGGAAGAATAGGTGCAACATGGGGGCATTTTGGGGACATTGGAATTGTCCTGCATGACACTGCAATGACAGATACAGGCCATTATATATTTTGTCAAACTCTATAAAATCATGCGGGGCAAAATGTAAACTATCATGTAAACTATAGTTCTTGGTTAGTACAATGCTTCAATACATGTTCATCAATTGTAACAAACATACTACACTAAACAAAGATGTTAATGTGGGAAAAAGTGGGAGGGGGAGGGTCGGGTATATGGGAATGCCCTATATTTTTGATATAACATTTATGTAATTTAAAGTGTCTTTAAAAATAAAAATATATTGTAAAAAGTCTCCATATCCTTTGTTTACCAGTTAAATCACTGAAATAGCCATCTATTATAATTAGGTTGGTAAGTTGATCAATCATGAAAATGAATAATTTAAAAAGTATGTGACCTTTTTGGAACAGACTAGAAAACAAAATATAAGGAAACACTCAAAATCAGAAATGGTCAAGAGAGAAAACAGTACATTTTACTCACTATTCCACAATATCTTCAGTGATTATATTTATATATAATATAAAGAAAAAGTGTCCATCAATTGCATATATGCCATCTATTTTTGATGTGTATATATGGCCTCATATTGTGAGTTCTAAACAATAATAAAATGTAGCATGCTACCCTATGTATTCTCATGACCTGCACAAGGGATTGGAAAAATTGAACCTGCTCATCCAGAGGTAAGTTTCCTGGAATGTCAGTCATCAGGAAATGACAACTACACCTCCCAAACTAGGCAAAGGTCCTCAGAAAATAAAGTAACTCTGTCTATGAGGTAGTGATCCTCAAGTATTTATCAAAATAGCAGACAAAAGATAAGGCTGAAAAATTAACTCCTGAGTAATGGATGGCCACATACTCAAGGAAGCTTTTGCTGACTTCCTGATTAGGTTTTATGTGTTCATAGTACCATACATCCTCTCCTCTATGGCACTTACCACAAATGTAATTTTATATTTATTTGTGTGATTTTTTTTCATTAATGAGTAGACCCTAATCTCTCTGAGAGAAATAATCAGGTTATTTTCATGTGGGGGAGTATATTAGTCAGCCAAAGGGATGCTGATGCAAAATACCAGAAATCAGTTGGTTTTTATAAAGGGTATTTATTTGGGGTAGAAGCTTACAGTCACAAGGCCCTAAAGAGTCCAAGACAAGGTACCATAAGAGGTACTTTCTCACCCACAGTCTGTTGCCACGTGTTGATGCAAGATGGTGGGTGATGTTTGCGAGGGTTCAGTCTTCCTCCTCTTCCCAAGGCTCCGTGGTCTCAGCTTCTTCTAATCTCAGCTGCAGGCTGGGACAAGTCTTTTCTCTTTCCCAGGGCTCGTTTCTCTCCAGGCTCAGCTGCACTGCTCTCTCCACAAGGCCAGCTGTTAACTGTCAGGTGGACATCTCATCTCTCTTCCTGGAGCCTCTGCCGTGTCTAATGGAGCCTTCTCTGTGTGCTTACTTCCCGGGTTCCAGGATCAAAACTCCAACTTTCTCCTCTGCCATGTCATTTCCTCTGATGTGGGCCAATCAAAGCCTTAATCATTATTTAATCAAGTAAAACCAAAACCTCTGAATCCAATCCAATCTAATATGCCCAGAGGAACAGACCAGTTCACAAACATAATCCAATATCTATTTTTGGAATTCATAAACAATATCAAATTGCCACAGGGAGTAAGGGTTACAATTGTACCACTTCACCTGAAACAGCCCTGACACATAAGAGGCAATCAATAAGTTGTCAAATTTGTTGAGTGAATGGAACACAGGTGAAGGTAAACACTGGAGATGTAAATAAGCCGTGGCATACGTGTCACAATTAACATCACAAGATGCATTCTAATCATCAACAGGGAAGATTGAAAATGGAACTTTTCATGTTTTCAACATTTGAAAGACAAGCAATGGGAGGACTCAAGGAAGAGATGGCTAAGGAGCCATCAGAAGAGTCAGCATTTACAACTGGGTGTGAAGAACATTGAAAGAGTGCATGGTAGACAGAGTGAAGCACCAACAAGGCTAAGTAAGATAGAAACTGGAGGCCACTAGATTTGGTGACTGGGTGGGGGGGGATAATTAGTGGGTTTAAGCAGAAAGAGTTTCAGAGTGACACATTCTGAATTGAAAGGGAAATGAAGAAATGTGGACAGTGAGTAAGGACTAGGAAGACAGCTCTTCCAAGAAAACCTGTATTGAAGAAAAGAGAAAGATAAGGCCATAATTTAGGAACATAGGTTTTAAAAACTGCATGAGGGAAATGGAGATACATCTATAGACCAAAGATAAAAATAATAAAATAAAATGTGTTGTAGAGATTTATGTAAACTCTATCTTACTGTTTTCTTTAGAGGGACATGGTGGTTTGAAGGTTTATGTACCCCAGTAAAACATGTTCCGACATCTAATCCATTCCTGTGGGTGCAAACCCATTGTAAAGAGAATCTTCTGATGAGGTTACTTCAGTTAAGGTGTGTTCTAACTCAATAAGGATGCGTCTTAATCCTTTAACAGTTCTTTATAAGAGAATGAAATTCAGACACAGAGAGAGAAAGCCACAGGAAACTAGAAGATGAAACAGAACTTGGAAGAGAAGGCTGAGTCCAGGAGACACTCCTGTGTGACTTGTCATGTGGCAAGCTAAGGACCCTAGGATCACCAGCAGCCTGCCCCAGAAAGCCTCATCTCCATGATTCTTTTATCCTTGATTTATCCATGATTCCTTTATTTGGGTATTTACCAGTCTTAAAACCATGAGCAAATAAATTCCCATTGTTTAACCTGACCAATTGCATGGTATTTGCTTAAGCAGCCCAGGAAAATAAAACAAGGGGCACAGGAGCTTGCCATTAACTTTGTGGCTTGTTAAGAATTTGATGAACAATAGGGAGGACAGTGTAATTTGTACGTGACAACATCTTGCATTGGAACTGATTGTTCAACAAAACCAAATCACATCCCTGTTTCTGAGTTTTCTATGGTTCCCTGTGCTTAATCATCACTAAGATTGACAAATGAGGCAACCTGTGGTTCATTTCTGTCTCTAAATCTCCCCTGACCCCTTACTAACTCCCATTCAATTTGTGTGTTACCCTTAAAAAAAGTAATTGCCAGCTGCTACATTCTTAAAACATTTAAAAATATATCTGCTTCCCACATCTCAATTAGTAGTGTTGTATTGATTGAATTGAATGTGTTCTATTTCTTTTTTTTCCATTATTAAAGTTGCAGGTTTACAGAACAATCATCCATGAAAATACAGGATTCCCATATATCACCCCACCATCAATACTTTACATTGGTGTGGTATATTTGTTAGAATTGAGGATAGCACATTTTTTTATAATTGTACTATTAATTAAAGTCCATGATTTAACTTAGAGTTCACTGTGTATTACAGTTCCATGGATTTTTAAAAAATTTCCTTCTGTTATCATATATACAAACTAACATTTCCCCTTATAATCATACTCCGGTATATATTTCAGTGCTGTTAATTGTGTTCACAATTTTGTGCTACCATCACCAACATCCATTACCAAACATTTCCATGATTCCAAATAGGAACGTTGTACATTTTAAGCCTTAACTTCCCATTCCTTATCCCAACCCTGTCTCCTGGTAACCTATGTTCTATATTCTGCCTCTATGAGTTAGCTTATTCTAACTGATCCAATCAATGAGTGAGATCATACAATATTTGTCCTTTATTGTCTGGATTATTTCACTCAACATGATGTCTTCAAGGTTCATCCATGTTGTCGTATATATTGGGACTTCATTCCCTTTTACAGCTGAATAACATTCCATTGTATGTATATACCACATTTTATTTATCCATTCATTGGTTGATGGACACTTTGGTTGCTTCCATCTTTTGGCAATTATGAAAAATGGTGCTATGAGCATCAGTGTGCAAATATCTGTTCGAGCCCCTACTCTCAAATCTTTTGGGTATATACTTAGCCTAGTTCTATACTTAGTTCTATACTTAGCTTTCTAAGGAACCGCCAAACTGTTTTCCACAGTAGCTGCACCATTTTACATTGCCACCAGCAAAGAATGAGTGTTCCTATTTCTTCACATCCTTTCCAACACTTGCTATTTTCAGTTTTTTAGTAGCCATTCTAATGCATGTGACATGATATCTGATTGTGGTTTAAATTTGCACTTCCCTGACAGCTAATGATTTTGAGCATCTTTTCATGTGCTTTATGGCCATATATATATCTTCACTGGAGAGATGTCTGTTCAAGTCATTGCCCAATTTTTAATTGGGTTGTTTGTCTTTTTGTTGTTAAGTTGCAGGATTTCTTTATATAAACTGGATATTAATCCTATATTGGATATGAGGTTTCCAAATATTTTCTCCCATTGTAGAAGTTGTCTTTTTTCTTTCCTG
>JAQZBX010108117.1:0-10582 GCA_029593785.1 Cabassous unicinctus
AGCCCCCTGTTATTGACAATTAGTTTTGATATAGTACCTTCTTTAACATTGATGCAAGAGTATTACAATAGTTCTCTTAACTATAGTCCATAAGTTAATTTAATTGTATTTTTTCCAAGCATCAATATATTCTTGCAACTTTATAATAATGGAGTAAATTTGTTCTAGTTCATAGAAGAGCATTCTTGTATTTGTATTACTAACTACAGTCTTCATCCACCTCCAGGTTCACTAAGTTATTCAATCCCTGGATTGTTCTCTAGCTTTCTTTCAATTGACATTTACATCCCTTGATTACCTCTTTTAGCCACAATCCCATTTGTGAACCAGCCATATTAGCTATACTCATTATAATGTGTCACATCCACTCTATTGATTTCCCCCCTTTTACAGTCAAGCTAATTGAAAATTCTACATACATTAAGAATCAGTGCTCCTTCTCTGTCCTCATAGTATCTCCTAGGAACCTGTAGTCTAGGTTTTAACTACATGTGTTCATTCTTTGTATTTAGTTCAAATTAGTAAAACCATACAAAATTGTCATTTTTTGCTGGGCTTATTTCACTTACCATACTATCTAAATGTTCATCCATGTTATCATATATGTCTCAATTACATTTCTTATTATAGCATCATAGTATTCCATAGTATGTATACACCACATTTTGTTTCCATTCGTCAATATGTCTGTCTTTATGCCAGTGACAGATTACTGTAGATAGGTAATATGTTTTAAAGTCCAGAAGTGAGAATCCTCATTTTCTCATTTTAGGATATTTCTGAGTATTCCAGGCCACTTACACTTCCAAATAAATTTGATAATTGGGTTTTCCATTTCTTTAAAAAAGGGTCTTGGAATTTTTATTGGGATTGCTTTGAAACTGTATAACAATTTGAATAGAATTGACATTTTAATGACAGTTAGTTTTCCAATCCATTAACACAGTATATTCTTCCAATTATTTAAGTCTTTCATTTCTTTTAGCAATGCATTATAGTTTTCTGAATACAAATCCTTTACATCCTTGGTTAAATTCACTCCTAAATATTTTACTCTGTTTGCCACTATTGTAAATGAAGTTTTTTCCTGACTTACTCCTCTGATTGCTCATCAATAGTGCACAGAAACACTACTGATTTTTACATATTAATTTTGTATCCTGCCACACTGCTGAATTCAATAATTAGTTTATTAGTTTTGTTGCATATTTTTGGAATTTTCTAGGTTTATGATCCTATCATCTGTGAATATGGAGAGTTGTAATTCTTCCTTTCCAATTTGGAGGCATTTTATTTCTTTTTCTTGCCTGATTGTTCTAGCTAGAACATCTAGCACTATATTGAACAACAGTGGTGACAATGTGCATTCTTTTCTTTTTTCTGATCTGAACAGGAAAGCGCTCAGTCTTTCACCATTGAGTAGAATGTTAGCTGTGGGTTTTTTACATTTGCCCTTTAACATCTAATAAAATTTTCTTCTTTCCCTATATTTTGGAGTGTTTTTCTCAAGGATGCTTGATTTTGTCAAATGCCTTTTCTGCATCCATTGAGATAATCCTGTAATTTTTCTTCTTGATTTATTAAGGTGGTGTATTACACTGATTGATTTTCTTGTTTGAATCACCCTGGTATGCCAGAGATAAAACCCTCCTTACCATGATGATTCTTTTAATGTGTTGTTGGATTTGATTGCTGAGTATTTTGTTGAGGAAATTGCATCTATATTCATTAGGAAAATGGGATGGTAATTTTTTTTCATAACATCTTTATCTGACTTTGGTATTTGGTTGATATTGGCTTCATAGAATTCACTTGATAGCGTTCCTTCTTATTCAGTGTTTTGGAAGTGTTTGTGTAAGATTGGCATTAGAATGTCTTTGAAGGATTTGTGGAATTCACCTGTGAACTCATCTGTTCCTAGGCTTTTCAGTTTGGGGAGATATATGCTGTTTCAATCTCTTTGCTTCTGATTTGTTTGCTGTGTTCTTCTATTTCTTTTAGGGTCAATGATGCTTTGTAAGTTTCAAAGGTCTACAGCCTGATGGGACTTTACCCGAAGACAAACTGTATTTCTTTAAATTGATTATAATATGATCCTGTATTTAGCATTGTTACTGATTTAAGTTGTTTTTTTTTTTAATATTATAATATCTGTTTGGAATTAAGAGGATGGAGTGAAGCAATTACACATTGTTTATGAATTCCAAATATAGTTATTGGATTGTATTTGTAAAGTGGTCTTTTCCTCAGGGCATATTTGACTGTATTAAATTCAGCAGTTTCACTTTTACTTGATTAAATAATGATTAAGTCTTTGATTGGGCCACATCAATAGGACATTGAGTCTCTTCCCCTTTGCTGAGTAAGGGCTCATAGAGGAAATGACACAGCAGAGGAGTTAGTTGGAATTTTTGATACTGGAGCCCCAGGAAGTAAATACACAGAAGAGCACTGAGGAATAGAGATATCTCCATAAAAATGGCAGAAGCCCTGGGAAGACAGAGCCTGATAGTCTACAGTTGACCTTGTGGAGACAACAGTGCAGCTGAGCCTGGGAAGAAACACACCCCAGGGAGAAAAATGAGCCTTATGCCAACCCTATAGCTGAAAGCAGAACAAACTTGGACCACAGAGTCTGAACCCTCACAGGCATAGCTAAATATCTTGCTCCAACCCATGTCAACAGATTTTGGTGAGGAAAGTAACTTATGCTTTATGGCCTTGTGACTGTAAGCTTCTACCCAAATAAATACTCTTTATAAAACAAAACAGATTTCTGGTACTTTGCATCAGCACCCCTTTGGTTCACTAATAGAGACTCTTAGAAACTAAAGGAAATATAAGAGACATAGGAACCAAATACAATGTATTTACAATGTTGGTTTGTGGTTAAAAAACATACTGCTGAAAAATCTCTTTTCAGAGAATGGAGGAAAACTGAACATGGACTATTTTTATTAGATATTAAAGAATCATTGATAATTTCAGAAAACATTCTTGAAGAATCCTAAAGGATTTATCTGTTTTTCTTTATTCCTCAGAAATACAGGATGTAGAAAATTTTCCATTAAATATCCTTTACATTAAATAAATATTTTAAAAATTTCATATCTATAGACTTCATAACCAAAGGAGCCTATTCCAGCCAGTTGGTTCCTATTTTTTTCCATATATTGTATTCACACATTCCATAATACTTAGAATCTTCTACCTTTGTCTAAGGTAAATATGCTATTTATCAAACTAAAGAAATCTATAACTTACAAACTAAAATTTTTTTAGAAATAGATGTCATTTAATAGGAAAAATATAGGTAAATTGCTTGAAATAACTGTCATTTGTTCTTCTTTGACCTATTTTATTGCCAAATACTACACCCTCTCCTTCCCCTCTACTGTATATTTCTCCATCACATACCATGTTCCTTTTATAAATTGCAATTATTATTTTTCACTTTCTACTGCAGTAAACATGGACACTTTCTGCTCTAAATTATGCCCAAAATGATTATGTTTAAGCACATAATTATGTTGAAAGAATGAAGAACTGGTTCTTAAGGTCTTAAGTAATTATCCTGTTTCTATATAAGAAATATTCCCCAATAAAATGAGAAAATGTTAACAAAAATTTCAATTAATAATTTGATACAATGAATTCAACCATATTTCATAATTTCTAGTTAAGATACAGAAATATAGTCGGGGTAATTATTGAGCCTACATAAAATTTAACTAAATATTTAGCAAAGCAGATAAGCAAAGAACCCATTTTATCATTAAATTTGTTCCTTTCATATCAACTACCACTACAAAATTACTCATGGAAGAGATTCAAAATTTTTGGGCATGTTTATTGTTTTTTTTCAAGAATTATTGCTGCTGGAATTAATTACCACAAAATGTGGTTTCCTATGACATTGAATTAAATATGAACTCACACAAACTGCAAACACATTTTCCTGCTTATTGAACACTATTCAATAGTTCCCTCAGAATGCAGCATAAGTAAACAAATGAAATATGTTTGTTTTTTTTAATGAAAATATTTCTCTAAAAAATCATTTGATGAAAGATTCAATAGTGTAGTACACCAAGAAAAAGAATTGCATGTAAATTTGAGAGGAATAAGGAAACTTGCTTCATTCACATATGGCATGGAGTTGAATGTAGAAAATACAAAGAATCTATTTAAAATCACTTTAATCTAATAAGTAATTTTAGCATAGGGATCTAAATACAAATAATCATACAAAAAGCAATCAGCAAGTAAAAAATAAAGTTAAGTATATAATGCCATTGATAATGTGATCAAATTGATAGGAGAAATTATAAAATATGATGTTTAAGTATAACGGAAGCTAAATAAAACATATTGCTGAAAGTAATGTAAGATAAACATAAATGGAAATACACTACATGTTCATGCATTAGAAGATCAATAATGTGAAGACATCAGTTATCCACAAGCTAAATTGTAGATTTAATGCAATCCCAATTTACCTGATGCTTAATTGGAATATGAATATTAGGGAAGAGTTGTTTAATTTTTTACACATAATGTTAGTTGGAGATATATTTAATATTTTTTTCATATCAGGCAAGAACTCATGGAAACTAAATTTCTAAACAGCACCCTATAATATAAAATTATTTAGAGTATAGGAAGCTGAAAAAACGTACATCTGGCTTCCTCCTATATTTCCATGCTCATCTGTTCCTGACAAATTGAATGCCAAAACAATTTTACTTACTTAATTTTTTTCCATATACAATCATTCTGTTTTCCTGTCTTTAAATATACTAGGATTTGAGATAAGATCTATCCTCCATCTGCCATTCATAATTTTTTTTAACTATCTGGGACTAAGAATACAGATTTGGAAAAGTGTCTAGTTTATCAATGAATCTGGTAATGATAACATTATTGCAATTATTTTATGATGTAAACAATTGCATTTATCAAAATGTCTACAATGGAGACTATTGTATGTGGATGAAACAGGTAACTTGCTTAAATGTGTGTGTAGATAATTTTGTGGTGCCAAAGCAGAGGCCATCCAAGGGGTAAACAGGTGATCAGATGCTATCCAAATCACTTGTTTTAGTTAACCTTTGTGTGGCAGTTTGGTATTGTTTATAATTTCCAAAATTAGATATTGGATTTTGTTAGTAAACTGGTCTCTTCCTCTGGGTGTATTAGATGGCATTAGACTCAGAGGTTTTAATTTTACTTTATTAAATCAAGATTGGGGCTTTTATTTGACCACATCATTAGGAAAACTCGGTTTTAGTCCCTGCCTACAGCTAGCCTAGAGCTGTGAGTTATATAAATCATGCTCAAAGACAGGGAAGAAAATACACAGAGAAGCAGAACACAGAGAGTTTAGTTTTGGAAACTGGAGCCCCAGGGAGAGAGCTGAGCTGTTCACCTGATGTTTTGCAGCTGAAGAGACCAGTGCCCTGAACAGCTGAGAAAGCTGAGAAAGAAATGAGCCCTGGGGAAAGACACAAGCCTTATGCCAGCCTATAGCTGAGATCAGAAGAAACTTGGGCCAAAGAGCCTTAGGAGGAAAGAGGAAGACTGAACCCTCTCAGACATCACCTGCCATTTGGGTTAACATGTGACAACAGACTTTGGGTGAGAAAATACCTCTTGTGGTAACTTGGGTTGGACTATTTAGGCCCTAGTAACTGTAAGCTTCTATGCCAAGTAAATATCCTTTATAGAAGCCAAGAGAGAACACTGGGAATTGGTGGATATGTGGTTAAAACTACAACTTTGGGAATGTTCTTTTGGCAACATGGCATGGTAGTTTTACTAATATATGGTGTTGGATGTGGGGGGCATTCAGGACGGGGCACACCTGGGTTAAGCTTCTAGGCAATTTGTGAATGTTCATCTTCTCATAATGGGTTGTATCAGTGGGTGGAGACACACATAATGACACCCCATCCTGGGGAATTTTGCTATGTTCTAAAATAGAGGGGCAGGAGTCTCTCAAGAGCATAGGCAGTGCCTAATTGTGGAAGACAAAGCAGTGCATCAAGCCTCCAATGTTGTTGCAAGTAACTATGAATCTTGTTCTTCAAGGAGTGAAGCCAATTGGTTGCCATGGGTCCTGAGGGGAAGGGGAGAGAGGAATAGAATAGATGGAACACAGGGAGTTTTGGGGGAGATGGAAGTGTTCTACATGATTATGTAATGATGGATACAGGCCATATTAAATTTCATCAGAATTTATAAAAGTGTATGACCCAAATGTAAACCATAATGTAAACTATTGACCATGTTTGGTAACTTGTTTCAATATTTTTATATCAACTGTGAAAAATATACTATCCACGTATAAAATTTTATTAATAGGGGGTAGGGGAAAAGGAAGAGGAGGTTGGGTATATGGAATCCCATATATTCTGTAAATGATTTTTTCTGTAACCTAAAACATGTTTGAAGACAAAATGAAAAATAAGAAACTGGCAGAATAAACAGAAGACAATGTCACTATACATACTAGACATCAGATCTTACAGTGATGAAAGACATAAAGTAAAAAAGAAATTTATTTATTTTTTAAAAATATTTTCACTGTTTTATTATTCCATTTTTAATTTTTTAAACTATTTTATTTCTTATTTTTAAAACTATCATTATTATTTTATTTTCCTATTAATTGTATCTATTTCTTTGGCTTCATGTTTGAAGAAGTTTCGGATCACAGAAAGGTGACAACTATGTCAGGGGAGGATAATTTGTGTGGGCAATGATGAGGGATACATGGGAGGAGGTTCACCTGGGCATACATCTAAGTCATAGAAATGTGTTCTTATATTAATGGGGCATTGTCACAGTGGGTAGAGATCCCCACAGTAACTGAAAAAGTACCAAATTTCCATTCTAAGGAGCTCTGCCACATTCTCTGAATGGAACAGCAAGAATCTCCTTAATACAGGGGCAATTACTGAAGGAGGATAGTCTCTTGATGGGCCATTAATATTCATGACTGTACTTTTGAACCTTTACTCTTCAAACTGAAACTTAACCCAGTATTATAGGTGCTTAAGAGTTACCTCCTGAGAGCTGCCTTTTGCTCAAATGTGGCCTTTCTCTAAGCTGAACTCAGCAGATAAACACATTATGTTACCCCCAGTGTGGGACATGATTCCCAGGGATGACCCTCCCTGTCACCAAGGGATTGCTACCAAGCACCAACTAGTAATGTAATTGGAAAAAGACCTTGACCAAAAGTGGAAAAAGGTGAAGACAAATGAGTTTATATGCCTAAGAGACTTCAAAGTGAGTCAGGAGGTCATTCCAGAGATTATGCTTATGCATGATTCTGCAGGATATCATAAACTGCCAAAATAAATACTATCTCAAATAGTGGGGCTTGTGAAGGCTCTGGAGACATCCAGTCACTATAGTCAAGACAGATATCTCAGGAGTTTGATGCCTTGCCAGAGGGCCCTATTTTGGTATTTATGCTCCCAGTGTGACAAAGATGGACTCAGTTGTGGTTTCTCTAAACATGGCTCTCTGACCCTTCTATTTGAACCTATAATTAGTACTAGGGTTGATAGGTTACATCCAAGAGACTTAAATCGTTGGGCTGTTCATTTGCCAGCTATTCATCACCATGAATCTCAACAGAGTTGCAACACCTACTCTTCAGTTCATTGGACTCACCTAGAACAACTAACAAGGAAATGATGGTGGAAAATGCCCATCCTTAGAACAGAGAGTCTGCAACCACAGGCAAGGTAGTCTAATCCATCTGCCCCATGGGATTGATGCACACCCTCAATTAGAGATGGGGTGGGCATCACAATCCTAGAACCTCAGGCTTGGGGAATGAACTATGGAGTAATGCAGACTTATTGGTATTCTACTGTAGACTTTTATGATTCTAGCAATGGAAGAAATTATATCAGTTATATTGAGGCAGTGGCCTCTCAGGGTTCTGAGGGCAGGGAGAGGAAAAATTAGATGTAATATGGGGGAATTTTGGGCACTTGGGAATAGTCCCAAATGACATTACAATGACAGATACAGGACATTACACATCTTGCCATTACATACAAAATTGTGTGAGAGAGAGTGTAAACTACAATGTAAACTATAATCCATGCTTAGTGACAATGCTTCAAAATGTTTTCATCAGTTGTAATGAATGTACGCCACTAATGAAGAATTTTATTAAGGTGGGAAAATGTGGGAGATGTAGGAAGCAGGGCATAAGAGAATCCCCTATATTTTTATGTAACATTTATGTAATCTGGGTATCTTTTTAAAAAAATAAATTTAAAAATATATATTTTTAAAAGACAAACAGATTTTGGTACTTTGCATCAGCACACTTTTAGCTGGTTAATACACTTGTTTATATGTTTTTTTTCTCTTGTTTTGATCTATTCAGGTTTTAATGTGCAATGCAAAAATGTAATTCACGAAAATAGGGAATTTTTTATCCTATCAACACTTTCTCTACAGGAAGTCCTGTGTTGTAACTAATTTACTCTCTATATAAATAAGGAATATTCATAATATTGGTTTGACTTTGACATAATGATGAATTGGCTGTATTACACTCACATATTTTTCTAGCGTTAAATTTGAGTCAGTTTTAAGATCTACATTTAATTTTAACTTCTTGCAGGATATTTCTCTCTGATATCTGCTTATGTCACTATCCCTTTCATTTTTGTACTTGCCAGCCCTTGTAGACACATTCCACCCCATGCTAGCTCTGTAATAATATTTTCCACTTAATCCTCATGATCTGATTTTCTTGCACTCTCATCTTTAAACATCATAAGAGGGAGGGAATTTGCATTTATCTCTATATTTCCCTTGCTTATCCTTCTTCCAGGAACATATATGTAATTGATAAATGAGTACAAATAAAGTAATTAATTAATAAGTGTACAATTTAGTAAGAGGTTTTCTCTGAGAAAAAAAAAACTACTCTGCAAAGTATGACATTAATTACATCATGGAAAATGGAACTTTCAATCTCTGCTTTGAGTTGCTTTTTCACCAGGGCAATATTTTTTATTGTTCTTGAGCATCAGTTTTCTCTAGTTTCAAACATTAAATGTTCAAGGATTTAAAGAACAATGTGCAATTTGAGGTATTAATTTGCCTTAAGGAAAGATATCTGCCAAATGGATTCATCTAGACAGTTTTCCATAGATCATGCTTTTAAAAAAATGATTTTCATTAGTCTTGATAATATAAAATACATTTCTTTTTATCCTTTTTTTCCTCTTAATTGTGTGAAATTAAAAGCATAAATCTGGAGGTAAAGAAAATTCCAGTTTCCTTCCTGTTCCACTATTGGTACCCCACCTCCCTTATGTGTGTACATGTGTAGAGAGATTCTCAGGTTGTGTGGGCTGGTCATCCAGAGAGAGGATGATATATGTGTGTGGGGTGGAGTTCAGCCTTAAATGGTGATGAGGTGATTGGGCTGGGTTGAGCATATGGACAGTGTGAAATTAAAACTACTGCTTCACTAACAGCTGATAGAAGTAACCTTTCCTAATGATTAATTAAATTTTTCTGTTTCCTTTGTTTCAAAACTCCATCCCTCATCCATATGAGGAATGGAGACATCTCACCTTATGCATAGTAATGAGATCATCAGATGATCTAATCCTTAAATATGAGTTAGATCCTGTTTATGTCTTTCTCTTTAGAACTAGAATAAACTGGTTCTTGTCACTTGGACATGCACAGTTAAGAGAAGTTTGATCTAAACGTTGCCTATGCTTATTTAGAGTAAAATCCATACCCACCACTGCCATTACACGGCCATTTTCTTACATGTGATGTATGACCAAGAATGTTTTGAAACAGTGCTTTCTCACCACAGACTCACCTTCTACCCTATGAAATCTCATCTCAGCTACCTCATTGTACTAAACCAGACCCCACAAAAATTGCATAAAATTCAGTACAGCTTTCAGCTCAGGGAGACTGATTTGAGGAAATTTGGTCCTTTGGTCTTTGCTGGACTAGCCCTTACTAATAAACTCTTTTTCTCCCCATGAAATCATGGTGTCACTGTATTGGCATTGTGCACATCAGGTAAAATGACTCATTTGAGCAATTTCAGTTGGTGATCTGTATGGGACTGGGGCCATAAAACTCTGCCCTAAGCTCTGTGGCCCCTTTGGGGCAAACCAGGCTCAAACCATTGTGGCCACCTAAACCAATTAGTCTAGGGGCTCAACAGTTGGAATTCACTATTACTACATCAGGTGTTATCAGCACTACAGCTCAGTTTCATTTTCAAGAGAAGAACCATTCTGGGACCATACATCTTCTGTGTGAATAACTTTATAAATCATGACTGCTTTTTTGCCAAAGTCTGTTAATAGTCTAATTTCTGGTTGTCACTTAAGGAATGTTGATTAAGATTAGTTTCATTAGTCATGACTGACCAAATTCTCCTGTTTATCAAGTACAGACCTTAGGCTTATGAGTGTCAGTCACAGAATTACTCACATTGATTTGGTTTCCTGTTTGGTTCTCTGAGGTATTGGTTTATGAACTTATAAGATTTTTTAAGGCACCAAGAATT
>JAQZBX010108118.1:0-10583 GCA_029593785.1 Cabassous unicinctus
CTCAATTTGCTTAATTCCTATCAGTGAAGTCATGTAATATTTCTCCTTCAATGCCTCTTGCCAGGCATTCTTTCCACCTAGATCTCTCCCATTCTCTCTCTTCTTTTTCCTAACACCACTCTTTCCACTCACTTTTCTAAATTCATGGATATTCTACAAAATAAATGGTGTATACTCTTCAAAATATTGATAATGAGTAGTGAAAAACAAACTCTTTGAGATTAAAAGCATGTATGCACTGAATGATTTTTTACTGGTTATAAGAATATAGGTTTAGACATCCCTTTCATCCCTTCTGTGATGTTTGCATATAATTCAACTCTATGATTTAACCATTGTCTTCAAAGTCCAAAAAGGTCCATATTTTTCTATCATGTTTATTCAGGATTCATAGTATGTGTGTTCTGTCTCAAATCCAGTGCTTGAAAAAAAAGTCTTTTATATTTTATTCATTACAAATTATCAAAAATAAAATGTATATTTGGAGAGCTATTATGGCACAATACTCTTTACATTAACATATGTAAATGTAGAAATCTGCATTTTATTTCATGAAAATAGTAAGTGTTTTGTGTGCATTATGCAAGAAAAATACAAATAAGTGAAACAAAACATAGTTTTAATTATGACATTTAAAACATTTATCTCTACTTCCTCTCTCAAAACAATTAAATGAGAAAAATTATAGAAAATTTATGAAAACAAAGACAAGGAAAAGGAGAAGAGAAACTACTAAAAAGGGGATATATCAGGTAATTTGTATAATAAGAAAGATAGAAAAAGGGATTAAAACTCCACATCTGCTCTCTACCTTAAGAGTGCAAAAACTACTGTTTTCCTGATAGTAGTCAAATGTAGATACTCTAGAGGTGGAAGCTTCAACCCAGAGACAAAAAACACTGCAAAGAAGGAGTTGGATATGAGAGATATACATTTAAATGGGTAGTCAGTGAATACAGATATTATGTTTATGACTCTTTGTAAAAGTTGATATTTAAGACTCCTTAAAATCTCTGCATCCCTGATCAATGATGTTCAGCTGTTAAGAAAACCAGGCCGTGCACCTTGAACTTCCAATAAATTTCCTTCTCTAATTTAAGAACTTACACCCTAGAATCACCATGTGCTTGTGAAAGTCTCTAATTCAGACAGGGACCAAAAGAAAAATAATAGTGACAGTCAAAGAACTCCAGAGGAAATAAGCATTGCAGATTATAGAAGGAAAACTAAAAGTCCGTAGTAAAAGATCTCTTGGAAAAACATAAAATGGAGGAGATTCCTTCCAATGAGTAATTATATAAAAAATACTTCAGATAACTAGAGAGTGTTCTTAATATATGCAAACTGTATCAGAAATAAAATTCTGCCATAGAAATCCTGGATGAAGAGTTAAGGCACATTTTTAAGTAGGAAGCTATTTAATTAAGCAATTGTAAGTTGGAGAGAAAAGTTTGAAAAATAACATCAGTGAAAGAAATCTATTAATTAACATTCTGGAAAGAGGAAAGGGATAGGAAAGGGAGGAAATTAAAAAATAAAATAAGATCATTCCTCAGAATGAAAGAAATGCATTAAAAAAAAAAGATTCAGAGGGGGCAAAAAAAGCCATAATTTAAAAACAGAAAAAAGAAAATAAAAGGTACATCATGGTATATACTTGTAAAATTCCAAAACACTATTATTAGAGAGACTCCTCTACGTTCATCCAGTGACAAAAAGAAAACAAAAAAAGATAGAAATAATGGTGAATTTTAATGGAAAAGTCTTAGCACAATACATGTAATCAGACTGAAGGTGGGAGTGTGCAGAAATAAACAAGTTTTATGAAAACCAAGTTCCTATTACATTTCTCCACACAATCAAAGTAGCAATCAATGAGAGGGTTGAATTGTTGCCTATCTGGAACGCGTGCTTGCTTGTTGATTGTTTTGGCATTCCAGATTGTGATATTGTTATACGGTTACAAAATTATAGATTTAAAACTAATTTCTCTAAAAAATTAGAGCTCAAAAATAATATCTTAATCTGAACAAATAAACACATGATCATATGGGAAGAATAAAAATAAGTAAAATAGGGGTATTTCTAAACCAAAAACAAATATTTTAGGTTTCACAATAAAAAGTGTACTCAGAAACTGTACTACTCTCTCACTAGTACCATTACCTCATTTGTCCAACCAAGCACATCAACTCCACAACCTTAAAACAGAATTAGTGCAAAAGCTTTCTGTTCTCCATTCCAGTCAGCTCCCCTGACAGTCAATTTTTTTCAGAGTGCTCAATTTCAAATATAAGTGGATCATATCGCTCCTACTCAAACAACCCGAGCTTTTCCTCTCACACATAGTACAAATTAAAAATACTTCCCAAGGGCAGCAGTGTCCATTGATGCAACCCTCTTTCCTCTCACTCATCACCTCCTTGCTTCCCTTACAGGCTCCCTTGAGGCCCACACTGCCATCTGCTGATCACTTGGAACTGTCCTACCTCTGGGATGGGCTGTTTATGAACCTTCTGCTAGTCACAGTGTCCCCCAGTAGGCTCCCTCATCTGCTCATCACAAACCTCTGCCTCCCTGAAAAGCAAATCTTGGTGAGAGGTACTGGCATTCCCATTTGCATCTGGAGTTTGACTTGCTGCATTGATTTTACTGATGCAATGCTAATGGGAGATACTCAAGTAATAATGAATGAGTAATCAGAAACTAATTATAGCTCTGTCTATTAATGTTCAAGCTACTGACAGAATAACAAATATGACACATAGATACACTAATTACTCAGTAAGATTTCATTATTAGCTGTTACTAATTAAAAGTCAATGGAAACAATAGTAGCCTATTTTCCCTTTGGAATTAAACAATTTGATAAATTGTAATTCTTGGGCAATGTGCAAGCCCATGTTAGAGCAGCAACAGATGTAAAATCGTTGAGCTTATCATTTTATCAGTAGAGATACTATGATGTCTTCTGAAATTAAAGTTCACAATTTCCTTCTGTCAGTGTGTTTTGCTGTAATTTCACTAGTCCTGAATCTCAGAAGACAGCTGGAACCTTCCTGAATAAGGATTGGAGGGATGCTAGTAAGTGATTATTTTTAGAAGAAAATTTGTTTTAAATTTAAAAGTAAGACTGAGAAATAAAATAGTGGCTAAAAATCCTTATTTACCAAATAATGAAAAATAATAAAATATAAAGAGATCATATTATATCATATATTTTTTCTGGTCTTCTAATTATTCAATATAACAAAAATGGTTATGATATTTAATATTCTTAGCATATTTATAATATCTTGGTTCAGAAGTACAAATAAGAAGTAAGGGGTGAGCCATTCACTGCAATAAGCTGAAATTATATTTAAAGTTAAATGAAATCATAGTTTATGAAAGTTATATAAGAAATAATAAAGGAAGAAAACTGAAAATCATGATGTTGTGTTTATAAAATCATACTAATATTCAGCCCTAAAATATTATTGACTGGTAACTGAATAAAAAATTATCAAGAATCCTTTGTTGAAGTAATTTTTCCTATTTTATTTCCCTCACACCAAAAGACACAGATAAGACTTGATAAGTTAAAAATATGTTTATTTATAGCTATGAACATTTTTTTTTTACTCAAACTCTCAGGGGCAGTGACTTTTAATGATGAACAATTCACAATATTTTTGATAAGAACAGCAGCATAGAGATATTAAATCAAATTTATCATTATAAACATTTTTAAATCATTCAGAAAAAGTTTATCTATTTTACAGGAATGAATTCCAATTCTTATTTTTTATATTTAGTACCATATAGTGAAACTTTTCCTTTAATATATCTGATGATATTAAATTATGGATATTACATGATAAATTATTTAATTTCACAGCTATTCCAAATCCAGTGACCAACATTTACTTTGTGACCTTCTCACTATCCTCCACCATAGGGAAAGGATAAGCAAAATCTTTAAAAGAGGCAGTTAAAGGAGAGAGTTTGGGAGGTTGAACTGTAAAGAATATTCTTAAATATTTAAATATTCAAGTTAAATATTAAATATTAAAGAATGAAATCTGTATGAATAGAAGGAATCAACCCATCACTGCATGAGGAATCACCAACTGCATAATTTCTTCACACTGACACTTTCTGAATTTAGCTCCAACTCTGCCATCCTTTCACCCCTGCTGAATAATTTGTATCAATCTAATGGGAGGATCAGGAGCACATGGAATTGGCAGTGTGGCAGACATTTAAATAGTCTTAAAATATTTGCAATATTTCACATATGCAGTAGATCATGCCATGCATTTTAGTAGTTCAAGAGCTAATAGAAAGAGCTTATGGAAAAAACATAATTATTAACTTATTAGATGTGAGGAATGCCAAGGAGAGGAAATTAGAAAAGTAAATAATTTGGTAATATGTGGGCAACAATCTCAACTCATATATTTGATATATAAAGCAACCAGATTTGGTTTCCTATGGAACTCTAAGTTTAAGAAAATAAGTGATAGATAACTTGGGTATGATGAAATAGGAAAAAACCAGCCTTTAGCAAAATTCCTGTTAAAATTTTGAAATTTGTGAACTTCTCTAAACTGAATGTTCTTTAGATACAAGTGGGCTAAAGTTTTATAGCATAGATGAGGAAGGTCGATAATACAATAATCTTTTTTTTTTCAGAATCATTTACTTCTCAAACTCTCAGAAGCTCTGTAGAAAATAAGGTTATATTCATCATGGGAATGACTAAAGGGACAGTAATCTTAGGGCACAATTTTGCAGTGGTTAGTTGGTCAATTTTGATTTAACTAGAGTGTTGGAAGTGTTTTGTAAAATTCCATAAAAACTTTCAGTCATTTAGCATCTTCCATAGAATACAGTTGAAAAAAATTATAATTAGAGATATATGTGAACTAAAACTAAATTGGTTACATACAACTAAATTAACCAAAAATCACTGGTGACCAATACCATAAAGAGGATCTAGATGGAAGCAAGATTTTATTAATTTAATTGTGACATTACCAGTTGAGAGACTTGATTTTGTTGATGTTATATTCTTCTGTCTTTTTATTTATTTATTTTTATCATATTATTCCTGCATTAATGAAAAATAAAAAAGCTGTGACTGAATTTATCCTCATGGGATTTTCCATCAATCAAAATATGTACATTTTGCATTCAGTGCTCTTCTCATTTATTTACTTGTGGCCCTGATGGGGAATGTCCTCATCATCCTGATCACAATATTAGACCAGCACCTCCACACACCCATGTACTTCTTCCTGAAGAATTTATCCATTTTGGATCTTTGCCTCATTTCAACCACAGCCCCAAAGCCATTGTCAACTCCTTGACCCACAACAACTCTATCTCATTCCTTGGCTGTGTATTCCAGGTCTTTCTGTTTGTTTTATTGGCAGTTGCAGAACTGTTCCTCCTCACAGCTATGTCCTTTGACAGCTATGCTGCTATCTGCCATCCCTTGCGCTATGAAGTCATCATGAACATGGACACATGTAAGCACATGGCAGCTGTGGCTTGGCTGGGTGGGGGTCTGACTGCTGTGATGTACACAGCTGGTACCTTCTCCTTATCCTTCTGTGGATCCAACATGATCCATCATTTCTTCTGTAACATCCCCCAGTTATTAGCTATTTCTTGTTCACAAAATTTAATGAGAGAAATTGTGCCCATTCTTATTACTGTGGTCTTGGATTTCTGTTGTTTTATTTTCATCACTGTTTCCTACATCTAAATCTTCTCCACTCCTCAGAAGATTACATCAACAGGTGGCCAGTCAAAAGCTTACTCCACTTGCCTTCCACACTTTGTGGTGTTTGTATTATTTCTCTCTACTGGCTTTATTGCCCATCTAAAGCCAACTTCAATGTACCTTTCTATTTCTGACCTTGTAATTTCTGTGTTCTACATTATGGTACCCCAAACTTTGTATCCCATCATTTACAGTCTAAGAAATAAGGCAATGAAGATTGCCCTGAGCATGTTGATTGAGGGAAAGCTCATCAAAAAGTAAAAGATATCCCTCTTTTCTTTCAATAGCAGAAACAATTTAAAAATATATACATATTATTCAGTTTTCCTCCAAAATTCACAAGAAAATATTTAAGGGAAAAAGAAGGAGCAATACTTCATTAGTAATTATCTTTTCGCAGGAAACTTTCAGTTTTCTCATATTATTAAACCTCTGGAACTCCTATATTTATGGAACCTTTTTCTAACCACCTACTTGAGTGGTACTTATAAGGTGAATTCTCACTATTTTTATATGACATAATGAAACATCCTTGCTTAGAAAGCATTACTAAACATTACTAACCTTTACAAAAAAAACAAAATGATAAAACCTACCCCATTAATCCTATTCTTATATTAACTCACTAATCAAATTACTAATATCTTATAGAATCTTTGACACATTTTTATTTATTCCTTGTATTAGAAGCCTTATTTATAGATCACTGTAGGTGATAAGTTACTTTAAAATTAAATGTGGTATCTTGCTCTCCTCATTCTACTTATAGGGTGCTATCCTTCCTTTTATATATTCATTTAGGGTTTTATGTAAAAGAAGAAATTTTAAATGAGTGTTAAAGAATTGTGCCAAAGAGAGTAATCAGAAACCTATAAAACTGTGTGGAGCAGAGTGTAAACTATAATGTAATCTATAATCCATGGTTGGTAACAATGCTTCAATATGTTTTCATCAATTGTAACAAATGCACCACACTAATGAAAGATAATGTTAACCGGGAAAGTGTGGGAGGGAGAGGGGGTGGGGCAAACGGGAATCCCTTATATTTTTGTTGTAAAATTTATGTAATCTAAATCTCCTTTGAAAATAAACTATGATTCAAGTGTAATAATGAAATGAATATTAATCTGAAGATTGCTTAAATTTATCCCAATGTAACTACACTTCCTTGATCTCTTACATATAAAAATTAAAAAAAGCTATAAGTTAAAATTTGCAAGCCATATTTGTATTTATAAATAAAATTGCTCATATTTTTACTTACATGCATTTGAATTTTCTCTTTACTCATCAAAATTTTGTTGTGATGGTGGATGATTGACTTTCTACCAGATAAGTCATAATTTCCTCAATCATTCTTCCACAATTACACGTGTTTTATTGTACTATATGAAACATTTGGTTGACATAAACACACAAATGTATGCAAGTGCTTATTGTCCTGAAGTATTAGGACTCTAGATTGCAAGGCTTTCATTCACTGTTTAAGAAATATTATTAAATTATTCCTACAGAATATTTCAAACATTTTAATATATTTTAGGTCCACACATTTAAAAAAAATTAATATATTAGTATATTTTATTTTCAAAAGAATGAGTTCATTTAGATACTGTAAATTCAATTTCAATTTTTGAGTATTTTTTTTTCACATTGGGATATAACTTAGGGATTGCTGCAATTTATTATTTGTTCACCATGCAGAGGAACATGTTTACTTACTGTTTACTATCATATAGTATAAATTATCTCATCATATTTTCTAGTAATCTACCTGTGGTGTCATAAAATTCATGGGTAACATGACTGTGTTTTTCAATGATACAGATATCAACATCTACTTCATGTCTATATTGTCCATCTTTAGTTGTCTCTTTAATTAAAAGTTTGTTATTTTTTACTTAACACAGCTTTCAAGAATTATGTAACTAAATCTGTCAACTTTTTTCCTTGTGATTTTTTATTACTTCAAATTGATGATGTTATTAATTCATTACATACAATTCATATTCCTATACATCTTTTTAAAATTCTATATGCAAAAATGTGTGTATGTATATATACTGAGATTAAAATGATTTTGAGATATTTTTGCAGAAGTCTTAAATAAAAGCAGAAAATATTTTCCTTAATTCTGAAAAACGTCTTTGAATGAAATCTCTTTTTATTACAATGAATTAATATAAAAAATAAATTCCATCTTTTTAAATAAAAAGTTACACCATAATAAGTTTAATTAGCTTTATATCATATCCCATAGGAAATATCACTGATCAAGTGAGAAACTGGCATTAGCCTAAGCCATTTGCTCTCCTATTTTTACTTCTCTCAACTAAATAATTTTCTAAGAATAGAATTTCAAGACTCAGTAAGATATTCAAATTGGCATGGATTGTCCCTTATTGCTCTGCCTATAATTTTACCATGGTAAATAAGGTAACAATAACCAAACTCCTCAGTTTTTTTCAAAAAAGAGTTCACAGGGTTACTGCAAATATTATATTAGTAATTCATGTGCTTGCAATGGCAATCAAAAAAATGCGGTATGGAATGGCCATTATTAATAAAACAGAAAACTACAAGTGATCAAAAGGATATGGAGAAATAGGAATTCCACTTTTGGAGGAAATGAAGAGTGGTGCCTCCTCTGGAAAACAGTTTGGCAGTACCTCAAGAAACTGATTATAGAACTGCTGTAATATCCAGCAGTCCTGTTACTAAGAATAGATTGATAAGAATTTATAGCAAGGACCTGAACTGACACTTCACACCAAAGTTCATAGCAGCATTATTCACATTTGCTAAAATATTGAACCAGCCCATCTGTTCATCAACCGATGAATGGAAAACCAAAAAAGATATGTAGAGGAATAGTCATACTACGTCTAAGAAATGTCAGTATCAAGCGGCAACTTTAAATCTGAAATGTGTGGTATATGCATATTAATAGAATGGAAAACTATTCAGCCATAAGAAGAAATGAAATTGGGATGCATATTACAACATGGATGAATCTTGAGCATATTATGTTGAGTGAAATAAGCAAAACCCAAAAGGACAAATATTGTAAAATTGTATGGTCTCACTAATATGAACTAAATTCAATGAGAAACTCATGGAGGTAAACTCTAGAGTATAGATCACTAGGACATAGAACGTGAGTTGAGAATGGTATCTGATGCTTAATATATGTAGAATTTTTAATAAGGTATGTTGTAAAAGTGTGGAAATGAATAGAGTTGATTCTTACATATCATAGTGAGTATAAGTAGCATTGCTGATTTATAAATGTGATTGTGGCTGAAAGGGTTAGTTAGTCTGTGAACATAAAAGGAAACTAGAGAATAAGCTAGGGAATGTATACACAGTGATTTTGCTGGTGGATGAAGATTGTGGTTAATTGTATAAATATAAGAATGTTCTTCATTTACAAAGTGTTAAGAATATTGTGATACACAGGAAAATTGCAATTAACACAATGTATGGATGATAGTTAACAGTAGTATTGTATTTTTTTTCAGCATTGGCAAAGAAGAAAATTGTACTAATTCTAAGGGAATGATGGGTGATATATGGGAGCCTTGTATAATGATATGAATGTTTGTTTTGTAAGTTCAGAAATTTTGCTACACAGTTATTGCTTACATATGTTCATGTATGAAATATATTCATCAATAAAAGCATATAACAAAAGAAAATAAAAGAAGTTTGGTAGAAAAGTGGCTACTCAGTTCTATGTGGAGATAGATTATTTACAGCGTCTGTGCTCTAAAGATCTCCTAAAGTTTAGATGGAACTTGAGAAGATTAGAGAGGGTGGTTTTGTACAGCAGGCTGTTTCCCAGAGGCTCTTTCAGCATTGGCTTCCCTTTAGGGTTGGGGGAAGCATGATGACCACATCAAAGGGATTTCCAGGCCTTGCATGCACCTACAAACAGGCCATTTGTCTTCCTCCCATAGGTCCCCTCTTTCTTTTTGGTAAATACTCTAGACTCCAACTTCAAAATATATATAGAATCTGACTATTGAAGAAAAATTCCACTTTGACCAGCACTTAAACCTAAGCCACATGATATGTGTTACCATTTAAAGCCAAATTTCTTCTAGTTGCTTAGAAAGACACAAGTTCTGACCATTTATCTACCCTCTGCTGTGACCTCACCTCCATAATCAATGGAAGCTTTCTTGGCATTCTTTTGCTTTTGGAAATACACTAAAATTAGCATACTCATATACCCATATCAAAGAATTGGGGCTTTTACTTCATTCTGATTGATAACCAGGAATGGGTTTAATGGCAGTAAAATTATATGTATTTGCATCATTGAAATAAAAAAAATGGTATTTTTTTATAAAAATAACAAAATTGTACACAGTATCCATTTCCCAATATCTCTAATAGCAATTATTGTTAGAGATTTTTTTTTTAAGTGTCTCAGCCATAAATGGTGTCAACTCTTAGTTACTTTTGATGTTCCTGTACACTGAATTTCATTTTTAGCCAAAAAAGTATTTATCCTCTGTGAATTTTACATTCTGGTGCATGTTGATGAGGTTTATATTTTGTAGGGTTGTTTAAATGTTTGTTTAATATTTGTAAAAATATTTATTTGTAAAAATATTTATTTAGAATTTATATTAATACTTTCCCATCATCTGTGTTAAAAATTTCCCCCCAATATCTTTTGTTATACTTAATTAATGACAGTTTAAAATTTATATTTTTAAATCATTAAGATGAATTATTTGTGGAATAATATTGATGCCGATCATTTCCTTCCTTCTTTTGTCCAGGTCTTTCTGGTGCTTTT
>JAQZBX010108119.1:0-10569 GCA_029593785.1 Cabassous unicinctus
ACTGCTAGATAACTTTTAAACTTTATGTTAAGAAATAGGTTGTAACTCTTTAAATAACATATTGCCTTTCAAATTAAAGAAAGGAATTATAAACAGTAAAGGAATAAAACATCTTTATCTATTGCCCACCTCTCATTTCCCTGACTTCCAGCCTCCACCATACCTAGTCTGACTTAGAATCTTAAAATCTACTGGCAGAAATGTGATCTAAGTGATGGTATCTGTTAAGACAATTCAACCAGGCTCTGTTGATGATTCTTGATTTTCCCCTTCATCTAAAGTCTTTGTGAGTGGAATCAGTTATGGAAAAACTCCGGGTGATACACCAAGGGTTGGAGACTGGACAGCCAGAGAAAATAGTAAAGTTTCATTAAAAGACATAAACATGAAGAACATTTGAAATGAAGAAAAGTAGAGCATGACTTCTGGTTCAGAGAATGTCCCCAGTTTACACTGGTAGGCATGCAGTCAGGTGATGAAAATGATAGGGCCTTGATGAAAGGATTCTGGGACAATTGGTCACAAATGAAGGAAAATCTTCCCCTTATAGGATGTGTGGTTTAAATGGAGAAAAACTGATTTTGTGTGAAGGCTTTTCCAGTTATGACTGATTTCCTCTGTTTTTACAGTTGATATTGGACAGAGATTTCCGTAGTCTAACAAAAACAACTACCAAAAAACA
This sequence comes from Cabassous unicinctus, assembly GCA_029593785.1. NCBI lineage: Eukaryota > Metazoa > Chordata > Mammalia > Cingulata > Chlamyphoridae > Cabassous > Cabassous unicinctus. The sequence continues at coordinate 683 of JAQZBX010108119.1, forward strand.
ACAAAATAAATGTGTAGAGAGATTCTGGCTCTTTGAAGACAAAATTAGACATGGAAGCTGCAGATAAAAAATGTTACAACTGTAGAATATATAGGCTCATCTTGGGATAAGGATACATGAGTACTCCATTGCAGAGTGCCCTGTATTATGTCACCACATCTAATTTGTGCATGATCATGGGTGGAGTAGGGTGATGGCATGGTACTACCTGGGTGCCTATGATTCATGTGGGGCCATGTGGACTTAGAGTGGTCTCACCTAACAATTGGTCTGTACTTGCTATAATCCATCTTTTCCATTTCACTGTTATATATTGAAAAAACAACCATTTATATTGGTATAGTAATCAGAGTAAAGTCAGGAAGCATTAATTCCTACAGCCTGTAAAACTGTCTCCCCCCTAACAGAACCACTGATGGTCTCTCCTGGTTGCCAGGCATTTGTTTTTCTTTGAGATAGAACACCCAGAGGGTTCCAAGCTGGCAGTTGTGGACCAGAGTTGCTGGCCAGAGGCAGGGCTGTGGTGTCTTTGGGGCCATGTATGTCCTACTGAAGACCACAAAAATGCCTCTGCAGCTAGTCCTAGAGCACCTGTCAGTGTTCTGATGTATGAAATCTTGAGGCTAGGCACCAGTCTACTGGAGTCCTTGGAAATCCTATCAAGTGCTACTTGATTTGCTTCCATAGTAAAAGTCTGGCAGCATAGTTTGAAGGAGGAAGAGCTAGCCAAGAACATTTCTGATCAATGTGAGGATGATCTTAATGTCAGTGAGAAGATTGGACAGATAACTAAATTTTGTAAAGAACTTAGATCACCTGCAGTGGAAACCAGTCCTCCAATATTACAAGCTGTTCTTAGCAGAACTTAATAAGTATGCAAAGAGGTTTGAATTTTCATTGGAAAATTGAGGTGATATTCTGGACAAAGAACAGAGAAGTGAGCTCACTGAGTTTTCTTTCAATAGCATGATGATGGCTCATCTTCAAGGAAACACAGTCACCCAATGAATCATCTGAATCCTTCCACATCAATGAGACTTGGATAAAAAACATCTTAAGGGTATCTCAGGAGAATGGAGAACACTGCCAGGAAAGACACTGAATGGTGTGGACAAAAATGCTCAGCTTCAGGAAATCCTAAGGCTGCTTGCCTTGGAAGATGCTACATGGAATGAAAGCATGCAGGAACTGAAGAAACGGGGGGTGGGGGTGGGAAGCTGGAAAATTCCATGATGCAGATAGAACTCATTGTCAATGATACAGACAGCCTGTTAATATCTCTTACTGAAACAGTTCTGAAGATGGTAAATGTGCCTGCTGTCTGTGAAGATTACACTTATGCTATCAAGTTGGAATTAGAGGAAATGTGTGAATCTGTGAAAGGAGCAGAGCCTCATAATATACATGTGGATGTGTCAAATCTCATCAATCCTGTAACCTTAAATGTTAATTCTTAGATGCAAAAGGGAGAAGAAAATGATATATAAAATCTTGAGTAAGGAAAGTCAAGTCAATGACGCACTTAAATATCAAAATAAATATCTAGAAACTGAACAAGCATCTCTACAGCAGAAAAATGAACACTTAGAAAAGTAGACACAGAATTTTTACCAGAAACTGCAAATTCTTCCAGAAGCACATCAACAACACCTCATGCAACTTCACCTTGAACCCATCCAGCAGGGAATAGACCATGTGGAAATAGAGAAAAGAATTACCAAGGTAAATGAAAATATCGGTTGTATACAAAAACAACTTGGCATGTATAGAGGAATGATAGATCATCTCAAATATGATCTGGAGGCCATTGCTTATTCTTATGAAAGTTGGATCAGTTATTATGTTAGGAAAACTCATGAAAGTTACCTGGCAGCTCTGGCTACAGAGAGGAAGCTCAGTGAGCTAAGACTGAAAATTGAGCAGAACAAGCAAAAGCTGTCAGAGATTGATCGTAAAATCCAACTTACACCATGTATTCCTTTTGGCCCCACTATTTCATATGCAGCTCATTGCAGAGACTGGGGAGGTTCAGGGCAACCCCTGTATCATTAGTTCTCCTGTCAAAGAGGATGGGGGTACAGTGAGGGCTCAGGGATCCAGGGTGATTCTCATGTTTGACTCCCCTATCAGCCAGTCCCTGAGCATTCAAAAGCACAGTAGGACCACCAGCATATTTTACTCTTTCAAAATGATTGGACTTAATGACTTTTTAGCCTGTATGTTAATTAAAGTATTTTCATTGATGTTTTATAGAATTATACACTGTTTTCCATTATAGATAGTTGTAATATTATTCATAAAAATACACTGTTTTACATTTTGTTGAACCTCATAGAATTAGAAAATAAGTATTTCCTTTTAAGTGATCAAATTTTTCCACCATTGAATGGTGGAAAATAATTGAAATGGAAAATAAGTATAGGTGGTTGTAACCTTCAAGTCTGTTTCTAAATATATGATACAGGATCTTTTAAAAATGTAAATGTTATTTAATATTTATAGTATTAAATATTGAGTGATTTAAAAAATAACAGTAAAAATAACAAAAATACTCCATACTACACTTAATTATTTTATCAATGACACCCTGAATTAACTGATCCATTTTCAGGAGGTGATATTTTGCAAATGTTTATTTCTTATTTCTTTTTAAAATGTTTTATTATTTACAATATTCATTGTAGTTCAAACATTTTGAAATTTTCCTTATTACAATAAAAGTTTTCTTAACTATTCTGTATTCTGTTATCAATTGTATTGAATTTCCTGAAATTAAGAATAATTTCTTTTAACATCTGTTTCTATGTATTGGTATTAGGGTTTCTTTTTTTTTCCCCTTAAAGCTTGGATCCCACGTTTCTAATATGAAATGGGTTAGAAATCAATCTAGCATTATTTCATTTTACAAAAAGATTTCCTGGTGTTCAGTTTTACCAATTACATGTAATGTTTCATTAATCACTTAACTGCAATTAATGTTAGGTTCATTATCAATGACTTTGGAAATGGTCAATGTTTCACTATAGATTCTAAAATGTCTATAGATATTCATTCTTCTTACAAAATTTTCCCTAGTATTTGGTATGACTCTTCTTGAAGATAAGACCAATACCAATTACTTACTTTAACCCTTAACCAGAGACAATCCATTAATTTGTTATTTTAATAAAATCTTTCTAAGCTAATTTGGTGATCTATCATTAAATGATGTTGCTTCATACCCACAAATTCATGTGCCTAGATAAATAAGAACTACTTTAAATATTCATTAGTGTTTCTACTTCTATACATTGTAAATTTATTTTAAACATGTCTTTAAGCATAAAGACTTGTTACTAATTATGATTCTATATAATGAGAAAATAATCATTGTTTTCCTAATTACTACCTTATTTTTTCTCCATGTAATTATGCTCTATGTATACTTTGCAAGCAAATAAGTATATCAAGAAGATGAAAAAAAATTTATTATATATTTGCCTGTACTTTGAAAACAAACCAAGGAGAAGAGAGTATAGTTGAAGAGTGAATAAAATATCTTTGGGGAGGGATGAGGAGAATAGTATATCTCCCTACCCTTGTCACCCACACAAACAAGGCAAAGGAACATACACATCCAGAGCTCCCCAGAATTTAGGAAGGGAAGAACAAGCTTGGGCAGGGTGTTATGGTGAGGAACTGGAGATGGATTGGCTATAGGACTGATATAGGCAGAAATTCCAACACTAACTTTTAAGACAGTTCTACATACCTGATATGACTGTGGAGCAGCAGCAAGTTGAGGAAACTAAGATCATGTTGATCCAGCATTATCTGTTGCAGGGTATAAGCACAAGTGCAGAAATCCACACCCTGAGAAAGCCTTGGTGTAGAAGCCCCACACCCTGTATTATGGCAACATGCAGCCATGATCCCTCAATGAAATTAGCACTCTCCTGTCTTAATAAAATCACTTCCTCAAAAATATACATTAATACACTTGCCATTTTCTTATAATCAAGGCATGTTTCCTCATTTAGCCTCAGTCTTATGGTCATTTACAGATTTTATATAATTTAAGGCATGGTACATGGCTCCCACTTTGCCATTTCAGGTAATAAGGTGACAATTAAGTTGTTTCACTCAGTTCTTGTGGGCTTCTCAAAATTTAGACATATACTTTTTCTCATAATTTTTCCTTCTTGTGATACATATTTCAACCTACTAGTCAGAATTGATGGGTTGGGAAAGCCCCCAAAGTGGCAACAACATGAGAAAGGTCATGAACATATGAGAACATGTGGTCTATTTTGAAATTCTAAAGCAATGCAGTGTAGTGACCAAACTCATTATCTTAAACTTTAAAATGAAGAATAGCATGGATGATTTGCAATATCCCTTTCTATTCTGCCATTTTATTTCCTTACTCTAATATTAATTTGCATCTCTCTCAGAACATGTACTCTCAAATAGCTTACACTGTTACTTGAAAATAATACAAGAAATTTAGAGCCTTGATTATGTTATTTTTTGAAAATTCTTTTGGCCTACTAGAAAACTAGAGCCAATTATAAAGATTGTATGTTATTAGGTTATTCTCTTTTTAAATATTTGAAGGTGAAAATGTAAGTGATTTAAAATGATGTGAGTGTGTAAGAAGGTAGTTTGGCACCATCATGTTATGTATATGCCAAGCAGTGTCTCAGCTGGTGTCACGGAGGCAGCTCTCGCTGCCAGAGACCTACTTCTCAGATTACACATAACTTCCTCATGAACCTGATGAATACTTGTCCACTAAAGACCTTTAATTATATTTCCATATCACTAAACTTCATAATTTTCTTTAATTCAATTTACTTTGACTAATGAGTTTTTGGGTTAATGATAACTCTAGCACTGAGACCATATTTTGACCCAAACAGTGTTCATCATCAGGAACTCACAGTCTGCTCGATTAGACTGTCAGGGAAATGGAGATTTATCACAGTGATTGAAGATCAGAGCTGTGAAAATATCAAGTACTAGGGGCCATAGTATCCCATTTTATGGGTTAAGAACACTCCAGGAGAAAGTTGTGACTCAGGTGAAACTTTCTACTTAAGTAGGACATAGCCATGAAAAGTTGAGTAAAAGAACAAATTCATGTAATGGATCCAACATATGCACAGAAATGATGGTGATGTACCATAAGAAAATTGTAATTAGAAATTGTGAATTCATAACCTTTCTAATTAATGGTCTTTGCTGTTTTAGCCTAGAATTGTAAATGATTAACTTTTGTCCTTTGGAATGTTATAATGCTGCTATGCAGGCAGCCCCATCATCTATTACCCAAAAACAAAGGTTTAAACGGAGCAAGTCACCAGATGTGATATTTACACATCTGTTTGTATCCCTTGTAAAACTAAAAGCTAAAAACCTTTATGTTCCTGCTCAGTGTACCATAAATAGAACAAAGACCTCTCCAGGCATCACATCTCTCCTGAGAAGGGCTGGCCACCCCCTGCTGGATGTATTTGGCTACTTTTGATGAGGTCATTCCTCATGAGTTGCAAGACCTTTTGAAGTTCTGAGGTTTGGAACCCTTTAAATGGGATAGCCCCTAAGCTGCCAGTCAAAGCCTCACCCAGGAGGGGACATCCAGCCTGGGACCATTTTTCCAAATGGGACTCTGATCAGGGGCTACAAAGGGGCCCCCAGCCATGTAAGAGTTCAGATGTTGAATTTCCCCCCAATTTGGTGAGTGGTTGTATATACTTTCATTCTTTCCTATGTCTTTAATTAATTACTCTTTTTTTTTGTGATTGCTCAATTGTTATAATCATTTAATATAACCTGAAACTCATTTGATTGAAGAAACTGCCTTGGCATAGCATTTAGAGTTTCTGCCTCTTCCTTAGCAGAACAGTTTGGCATAGTTGGCAGGATTCATTAGATAATAAGCTTCCATTATTGTTAAACTTTATTTAGCAGAAGAGATGGAGAGTTATTCAGTCCAAGAATTTACAAACACTCAATGTGACTAGAGAAATGTACTATTATAGAAGGATAAGGAGAATAATGGTTGGAAAGAAGTCAATTCTGACCAATATATTAGGCATACACACACATGCATACACTCTCTTTGGGCCACATTTGAAGATAAAAAGGAGGCACAGAAAGAGTTTAAACAGGCCTGGGACAAGATAGTGGAGTGGGAAACTCCAATCAGTCCCTCCACCAAAACAAGTATTGGACTTCCAGAAACTGCCTGATTCAACTAATTACAAAACTTTAGAATTTAGTGGATCACTACAGCAGCATCCAGATAGGAGCAGGAGGAACATGCAAATAAATTCCTATAAATACAGGTGATTTTTACCCTCCCTAAAGTAGATACCACTACCCATCCCCCAGCCTCATGGTGGTCAGACAGGTACAGCAGCACTGGCTCCTGGTGCATACTTGTGTGCATTTATGTCAGTGCCAATGTATCAGCTGTAACTCTTAGGGCCTTAGCCAGGGAACTTGTCTCAGACCACCCTGCCAGAATTTATTCTGTGAGTGCAGAGAGCAGAGACTATGGGAGAAACAATCAAATTGAAGTACCCTGGGGCAAAGGACCATGAATTAAGTCAAACAAGGGAGCACAAGTTGGAGATGAGTATTTCAAAGGGAGTAGAGGATGCCTTCGCTCAAATTGTTGTAACTGTACTAAAAGAATTTGAACCCACTAGGAAGCACAATCCCAGGAAAATAAGTAGGCTCCCAGGCTTCATGGGGCTCAAAGAAGCAGAGAGTACACTGCATTTCTATTTGCCTCAGGCTTAAAGGAGACCACCAGACAAACAAGAGCCAATTGGCAAAAACAGTGATAGGTGCTTTTTGCTTGGGTTTCTTTGTTTAAATTAGCTTCTGGCATTCAAGAAAAACTCCATCATATCACTAGCCAGGTACTTACTTAAGGAATAGACAGATGGGGAACCAATTCCAGATTTTAGTATTTGATAAATATGAAAATGCACAGTGTTGCAACAAAAGATTACTAAACAAAGAAACTGGAAAGGGTGGCCCATAAAACAAGATACATATCTAGAACCCATCATTGAAATTGTAGGACTCATGGTTTCCATTCTTAAAGTTGTTACAATGTCATAGTAATCAAAACAGCATGGTATTGGCACAAGGACAGAAATATTGACCAATGCAATCAAAATGAGAGTTTAAAAATTAACCCTCCCACTTAAGGCCAAATGATATTTGAAAAGGTTCCAAAGACCAATTGGGAATTAATAGCCTGGATGACTATATGCAAAAGAATGCATGAAAAAACCCTATCTCATACCACAAATAAGTATCAACCAAAATGGTCAAGAACTAAATGTAAGAACCTAAGTAAAAACCTCCTAAAAGAAAATGGAGGGATGGATCCTCAGGACCTTGTGTTAGCAATGTTTTTTTCAAATTCATATGCAAAACACAAACAACAAATGTAAACCTAGATAAATTGGACCTCATCAAAATTAAAAATGTTTGTGCATCAAAGGAGTTTAAAATGAAAGTAAAATAACTTACAAAGTGGTGGAAAATAGTTGGGAACCATATATCAGACAAGGGTTTCACATCCAGAACATATAAAGAAATTCTACAATTCAACAACAAAAAGTTAAAAAAAAAACAATTAAAAATGGGCAAAAGACTTTACTAGACATATCTCCAAAGAATATATATATAAATGACCAAAAAGAAAAAAGAAAAGATCAATAGCATCATTAGTTATTAGGAGAAAGGCAAATGAGAACTATAATGAAATACATTTCACACCCACTAGAATGGATACTATTAAAAAACTGGGAAATTGTAAGTATTGGAGAGGATGTGGAGAAAGAAGATGACTTATTAATTGTGGGTGTGGATACAAAATGGTCGTGCAGTTGTGGAAGAGTTAGGCGGTTCCTCAGGAAGTTAAGTTCAGAATTACTATATGACCCTGTTATTCTACTTCTAGGTATATATGCAAAAAAATTGAAAATCTTTACTCAGATATTTTCACACCTACGTTCAATGTGGCATTATTCACACTTACCAAAAGATGGCAGCAATGCACACATCCATCCACTGATGAATGGATAAACACAATGTGGAATATATACACTATGAGTATTATTCAACCATAAAAATAAATGAAGTTCTGATCCATGCAATAACATGGATGAACCTCAAAGACATCATTTTGAATATAACTAGTCAGGCCCAAATGGGCAAATTTTGTATGATTAAATTGATAAGAAGTAATTAGAATAAGTAAACACACTGAGTCAGAATCTAGAATATAGGTTTTCTGGCAATGAGGTGGAAGTAGGGAAGGGGGAATTAATGTTTAATTGTACAGAGTTTCTATTTAGATTGATGGAAATTTTTGGTAGTGGACGGTGCTGATGGTAGCACAACATTGTGAATGTACTTATCAACATTGTGTTATTTATTAGAAAGTGGCTAAAGAGAAAAAATTTAGGTTGTATATATTTTACTAAAATAAAATAAAAACTATAAGAATGTACTACCTTAGCAGTAAACATGGACTAGGATTAATAGCACAATTTAAAAAATGTTCTTTCATCATTGTAGTAAATACCACATTAGGGCAAGGTGTTAATTACAGGATGGTAAACAGGAAGTTTATTTTATGCATGGTTTTTCTATAAATCCCCATCTTATTTAATAAAAAGGGGGGAAAGGGAAGAGATAAGTTAGACAGTGTGGTCATAATCCTGATAGGGAATCAAGGTTATCTCTGCATGTATTGCCAGTAGAGAATAAATGAATTTGAAGACTATTTTTTAAAGATATATTCATTAGATTTAATGACAATGGGGTTGAAGTGGAGAGTCAAGGCATTTGCTATCTTCTGGCTTAGATAAATGAGGGAATTACTCCTGAGTTAGGAAATTTTGGATTAGAGAATTCTTAAAGCAGGCATCTGAGTGGTGCCAAGGCCCTGTGGGACATGTTGGATTGTCAGGATTCCTGAGGCAGCTTTTCCATAGAATTTTGATTTATGTGTCTGGACCCAGAAGAGGTCTGTGATGAGACGTTTTGGCCACCATCAGCATGTGGATGGTGACTGAACACATGGGTTTCTATAATGTGTCAGGTCCCTCCCTTCCACTTATGCAAACCTGTCAGAGCAGCAAAGGCAGAGGGGCATCACATTTGCAACATTAATCTACTCCTTTCTCAATTTTCCTCACAGAGGGCTAAGGAGGAACTAGCATGTTCTGAGAAGCATGTTCTCCTGTGAGGGCAAACCAGCACCTGAGGGTAGGGGGTTAAGAATCTGTGTGCAAGTTAGTCAGGGGCACCGTCCTTTCCACAGCACCAGGAGGCTGGGCTACAGGTGCGGGTTTTATCACTCCACATGAGATTGAACAGCAATGGACAAAGAAAATCTGAAGAGGGTGAAAGGGCTGTCAAACCTCCATCCTCCCTGCACAAGCAGTCTGGCCTCTCTGATGTCCTGGATCTCACCCTGAGCACGTATGATGGGAGTGGATCCTGGGCGCTGGCACTGATGATCCTGGTCCAAGTCAGCAAGATACAAGTTACTGGCCTGAAGCAGTGGTGTCTTCTGTTCAAAGATGGGAGAACCTAACTTCTCACTTGATGTGGGGAGTGTCCTTGTGCATCCTATGGCCTGATCTCAAATTATCTCCCTGATCTATGGCTGCCCTACCCTGTTACCCTGTTACCATCTTTGCAGCAAGTTCTCTTCAGTTTTACTTTATGTGCAAGCGCTTTTGACACTTTCTTTCCTGCTCTGAGCTCTGGACTCCTGTGTGTGTGTGTGCGTGTCTGTGTGCTGATGTCCTTCTCCATATGAACACTTTTATTTCCCTCAAGAATCTTTTGTTGGCTCTGCCAGGGATCTA
>JAQZBX010108120.1:0-10583 GCA_029593785.1 Cabassous unicinctus
GGCATACATATAAGGTATATAAATGTGTTCAAATGTTCATGGGGCATTGCCACAGTGGGTAGAGATTCACACAATAACCAAAAGGATATTGAATTCCCATCCTGGGGAGCTCTGCCACATTTTCTAATGCAACAGCAACAATCCCCCAAGTACGAGGGCAATGACTAGTGAAGAAGGATGTTCCATTGATGGGCCCTTGATATTGATGAATATGCTTATAAGCCTTTGCTCTTGAAATTGCAACTTAGCCTAGTGTTGTGGGGTGCTTAAGAATTACCTACTGGGAGCCTCCTTGTTGCTCAAATGTGGTTTCTCTCTAAGCCAAACTCAGCATATAAATGCACTATCTGTCCTCAGCATGGTACATGACTCCAGGGAATAAGCCTCCATGGCACTGAGGGATTACTATCAAGCACCAGCTAGTGAAGCAACTGGAAAAAGACCTTGAATAAAAGGGGAAAAGATAAAGAAATGAGTTTATATAGCTAAGATACTTTAAATTGAGTCAGGAGATCATCAGAGAGGTAATGCTTATGCATATCTCAGCAGGATATCATTGATTGCCAAAGTAGATACTACCTCAAATAGTAGGAGTCCTGAGGGCTCTGGACACACCCAAGTCCTACAGTCATGGCAGATAGCTCTGGAGTTTGGTGCCTTGCCAGTGGGTACTACTTTGGTTTGTGCTCCCGAGTGTGACAGAGTTGGACTCAGCTGTGACTTCTCTACACATGCCTCTTCTGTCTCTTTTATTTGAGCCTATAATTGGTGATGGAGTTTGTAGGTGTACATCTACATTATTGAGAAATTGGTTGTCCATGTGCCAGCTGGGCCCTAACCCTCAATGTAGTTACAACACCTACTCTCCAGTTCATTGAACTCACCCAGGATAACTAACAAGGAGGTGAGGATGGACAACCAAAACACCAAGGAATCAAGAGAGTCTAAACCTGCAAGCAAGAGAGTCCCATCTATAAGCCATATGGGATTGAAGCCCCCAATCAATTAGAGATGGAGTGAGCATCACCATCTCAGAATCATCAGGACTGGGGAATAAAATATGAACTAGAGTGGCCTTACTTGTATTCTACTATAAACTTATTGTGATTCTAGCAATGGAAGAAATTATATCATAGATGTGGAGACAGTGGCCACTGTAAGTGCTGAAGCCAGGGAGAGGGAAAAAGAGGTGTAATATGGGGGCATTTTAGGGGCTTGGAATTGACCTGGATGATATTGCAATGACAGATACAGGCCATTATATATCCTGCCACAACCTACAGAATTGAGTGAGAGAGAGTGTAAACTACAATGTAACCTATAATCCACGATTAGTGGCAATGCTCCAAAATGTGTTCAATTGCAATGATTGTACCATGCTAATGAAAGAAGTTGTTAATGTGGGGAAAAGTGGGAGGTGTGGGGAGTGGGGCATATGGGAATCCCTTATATTTTTTATGTAGCATTCTATGTAATCTAAGTATCTTTTAAAAATAAATAAAACATTTATAAAAAAAAAAAAAAACACCTCACAAACGTGTTTCTGTGCTTGGAGGACACCCTCACTCACATCTTGGTTGTATACCTTCTCTTTTCTCTCATTTCTCAATAAACCCCTTTATTTGCTCATAAAAAAATAAAACAAAGAACAATAAAACCCAAAAAACAAAATATTGGCATCCCTTTTCAGATGCTCCTACAAATGTCTGAAAAGTGACTTTCCAACTTGCCAAGAACAGGTCTTCACAGAGTGGTGGGGTAGGTGAGGGATGGAGGTTCTTAAGCCTTAGGGAATGGAACTGTGGGCCATACAGAAGGCAAATCCATGGGAGGGCTTAGAGGAAGGCACCAGGTAGGACCCAGGCCTTCTGGACTTGCCCAGCTGTCTCAGGATTCTGGTGTGGAGATGCTACCCCACATGCTCTCACCTGGACACAGCACTGGCAGGGACCTTTGAGCTGCTCCTCACCAATCTCCTGCATAGAGCTCTCTAAACACATTGCCCAGCAGAAGGTAGGATGTGTTAGGAAGTTGCAACCCAGATCAGGCACAGAAGGGTGTCTGAACCCACCTCTAGCCCACTTGGAATGGGCCCCAGGTCTAACATTTATAATGTCCCTTTTCTCTCCCACCACATTTGCCTTCCTCCCACCAGCCACCCATGACCTGAGATGTGAATCCAAAGGGCCCACCATATTTCCAAACCCTGACAAACCCTGTTCCTTATGCCTCCCACACACTGAAAGGAGGGGGGATTTGGGGCTCCCCAGGTAGGGTGAAAGTGGTGACACAACCTGAATTGGATGATGCTAGGCCATGCTACATTACCTTTGGGAACATCCTGGCTAATGACCAGTGGTTTCATGGTTGAGGACTGGGCTAATGTCTACATTGATGCAAAAAGGTCTTATTCCCAGTATTCCTGAGGCTAATACTTCTGGATCTAGGAATGCAGCAGGAGAATATCTTGCCCTTTCAAGCATCTCTGCCGAAGTGAGTTGGGTAGGGATCTCTCTATAGAATCTTGGTGCCTGGTTTCCAGGGTTCCAAGTTCTGTTGTGCTCTGTCTCCAATGAAGTGAGAGCTCCTCCAAGGAAGTAAGCTCACCACCCTTACCTGACAACCCTCAGTGGATAAGACTTCCATGAAGGCCCCTCAGGACTGCTGGCTCCTCATCCTCCTCAACCATGACATCCTGTAAACTGGACAGAGTTTTACCAACATACCCTCTCCACAGCTACCTGTGAAGTGCTGGGTACAGACAAGACTCCTGGCAGGAAAAGATAGATCTGGATTCAAAAGTGGCTACTACTTATCAGTTTTGTGACCCCGTTCTTGCCATTTTACCTCTCAGTGCCTCTGCAGTCTCCCCACCTACACAATAGGGAACATTCTGGTTTCTAATTCTGGGTCCTCAAGTGTATATGAGATAATTACTGTATAAGTCAAGGGCTGTTGAATCAATAAGTAAAAGAAACTCAGAGGTGTAAGAATGATAAGAAGGAGTGTTTCATAACATGGAATACCACACACAACAGGGCTGGGTGCAGGCTGTGTGATCCATTAATTCCCATGTCTTTCATTCCCATGAGCTCTTGTTTTTCTATTCAGGTCTTCAAATTTTTCTTTGTGCTTACTCAGTGTCTTGCAGATGTTCTTTATCTCTTTAGCCACACTGCCTTTCAACTCATTAATTTGATTTTGGAAATTTGTATAAATCTCATTGATTAGTTATCTCAAATCCTGTGTCTCCTCTGGAGCATTAACATATTCATTTGCTTGAGCCATTTCTTCCATTTATTGTATGGCTTGTAATTTTTCATGGATTTCTAGGCATCTGATTATGATGGTGAGTTTGCTCTGATGTGCAATTTCTCTCATAGGGTTTTAATGCCAGGAGGCTGTGTATTACTGCTGTTCTTTGGTTTTTAGCTCAATATGTTCTTGTTCTTTAGGAGTGTCCCTGTTAATTGCTCAAGTCTAAGCCCTGGAACCAGTAATGAATTGCAGGCCTTCTTCCAAGGGCCTTGGGGAGGGAGGATGTAAAGGCCAGAAAAAACCTCTCTTATTTACTTTTAATTTCCTCACATGTATTTCCATGGTGAGCCAGCAGATGACACTCTTCAGCAGCACTCTCAGTTCAAAGCCCAATTGGAGTATGTTCTCTGCAACACAGACTGGATCAATGTGGCAGAGGATCCTGCCTGGAGGGTAAGAGCCTCATAATTCAAACTTTCTCAGAAGTTGTTCTCAAACCTTTGCAGGTAGCCCCCTCTCTTCCCAATTAGGAAATAATTCCACTCCTCTCTGTATCCTCAACAACCAGTCCCAGTCAGTAGAGAGGGTGATTGAGAGGGTTGGATCGCTTTAGTCCGATGTTGGCTCCCAAGGCAAACAATGGTGTGGACCTCCCAGCCTGGTAGGACTCCTGGCACACAGCAGACTAAATCTGTGGTTCAAAAGCTGAGTCAGCCTTAGGCTGCATCCCTCTTTCCCCCATTTCCTGGAGAGGTGGATCCCTGTGGCCCCCTTTGTTGGCTGACAATGGTCTGAGGCCTGAGAATACAAAGTTGTTTCTAAGGTGGGGGAGGGCACCAGCAGCTGCAGTTGCAGCTTTAACTGACAGTTTTGCCACCAAGATTATTTCAGTTTGCCTCTCTCTCTTCTCAGCAGTGTCCAGCCATCCTCTGGTGTCCTAAACTGTAGAACACTTTTTCCAGGCTGTTTCTGCCTGTCCTCTAGCTATTTTACTGGGAGAGGGGAGTGTCTCAAGTTTTTCTAGTCCACTATCTTCCCAGAAGTCTCCAAAGTCTATGTTTTTATCCATTGATGCTTTTGTTTGTTTTCCCACTCTTACTTTATAGTATACCAAATTTCCACAAATGGTGTATCTTATTTAGAGCTCCCTGCTCTATTCATGGGGTCTATGTACATATGTCCTTACCAGTATCACACTCTCTTAATTACTGCATCTTCTTAATAACTTTTGCTGCCTCCTAGGCCAAGTCTTCCTGTCCTTCTTTTCAGCCATGTTCTTTTCTCACTTTTTACTCATTCATATGAATTTTAGAATCAGCCTATCATGTTTCTTAAAGAATCACTATTGAGATTTTTATTGCTTTGTATCTACAGATGAACTGAAAAAGAAGTTTCATCTTAATTTAAGACAGTAAACTGTCCTTTCTATATCTCTTGATTGGTTTAAATCTCTGTAAATGTTTCTAAATAAAGTTTTACAATTTTTTCTTGAGCTTTTTTTTAAAAGGAAGTATCAGGGATTGAACCCAGGACCTTGTACATGGGAAGCAGGCAGTCAACCACTGAGCTACATCTGCCCCCCAATGAGAGTTGGTTTTTTTTTTTTTTTATTATTTTTAAGAGGTACCAAGGATCAAACATGGGACCTCATACATAGGAAGCTGGTGCTCAACCACTTGAGCTACACCCACTCCACTTTCTTCTAACTTTTGAGCAGCTGCTGTAGGTGCCCTCCCATATATCTAGGCCCATTATTCAGTGTGTTCCAGCCAACTTACAAATGTGAAGATCACTTTGCCTGATTACTTTTTCTGAAAAAGTGTTGTTTCCCATATACGTTAGGTCTGAAATGCCAGAGAATTAATTAACAGTCCCTAGGAGAAGACCTCTTCAAGGTTGACAGAATTTAATATATAAATATGCTAGATGTCTTACTACTAGAGTTCCTTAACTCAGAGTCATGTCTTTTACACCACTTTCCAGTATCTCTACCAGGTTAGGTTTGGTATGATTGAATATATACAACTTTTTTTAATAATTTTTTTTTTATTTTTTTAAAAGATACTTAGATTACACAAATGTTACACAAAAAATATAGGGATTCCCATATGTCCCACTCCCCACACTTCCCAGGCCCTCCCACATAAACATCCTTCATCAGTGTGGCACATTCATTGCAATTGATAAACACTTCCTGGGGTTTTGTCACTTAGCATGTACCATAGTTCACATTATAGTCTATACTCTCTCCCACAACATACTGCATGTTATGTGATGATATAAAATGGCCTATGTCTGTCATTGCAATGTCATTCAGGATGATTCCCAAGACCCAAAAAAGCCCCCATATTACAACTGTTTTTCCCTCTCCCTGCCCCCAGAGCCTCCAGTGGTCATTGCCTCTACATCAATTTTGTAATTTCTTCCAGAATATATATACTTTTAATCCTTTTGATTTGTGATTTGTGGAGAATTGCTATACGGTTGAGCTCAGACAACCACAATGGAGGTGACTTGATATGCACTGTTTATTGGCTGCTTTCCATTTCCTGTATCACTTCCTTCCTCCCCTGCTGGTGTTCCCTACACCTCCCAAATAAACTAGTTTTATTTAAACCATTATCTCACTGTATTTTGGAAAACCCAAACTAAGACACTGACAGCTTATTCAATGACTGTCCAAAATCACTTATTTATTGTTCAAAAATTGTTTTGGTTTTTACAAATGTTCACTATTGTGACTTCTGTAAAAAGAAGAAGAAGAAAAGAAGTGTTCTAGTTTTGCAATAGAAAGTCAGTCCCCTTAAAAGTTAAAAAAAAAATTTAGAAGAACTAGGGTGAAATCAGTGAATGTGATATTTTAGCAATTAAAAAATATCAGTTTAGCTATGCTTCCATTTCTTAATTTTAGCAAGTTCAACTTTCAAAGTTCCTAGTCTCTTTATTTATTGTTATTTTGTTTACCTCAAGTAGAAGTGGAATTACAGTAGGAAGCAGCGGGGGGTGGAGACTGTGAAGTATAACAGACTTTGCTGAATAAGGGGAGATGTCAGACCATGGATGGAGAAAATCCTACAACTGAGGCTCTCTTCTAGCTCCATACTGGAATCCAGGCATGCCACTGCCAGCACAGATCAAGGGGTTTGGGACAGGAGATACTATCCACTGGACAGGCAGGTTCGGACACAGGAGCCCAGCACCTGGGAGGTTTACACTCAGATGGCCATGAGCAAGGACAGCCCATTCTCTTCATTGTGCAGATTGCCCATCTACCCCCAGCAGCACCTCCTCCATCCTGAGCACCTTGATGGACCAGCCTCAGAGGATTTCTTGCAGCCATTGGCCCTTCCCTGCCCCAAGCACCTGGAGGATTGTGCACAGCTCACTACGACTGGCTCAGATGTGGAACACCACACCCACTTTCTTGCTTAGCTGGAGCCCCCAGAACACCCTGAGGCATAGAGGGTGAGGAGGACATGGGTGATTGCCCATGTGTTTGTAGGGGGGACAAGGCCTTGACAATGAGGAACTTCCAGAGGAAACTTTGTCTAAGAGCAAAGATCACCCTCAGATGACTCATCAAGAGGATGGCAGTCTGGGGAGATGTCTAGGGGTGGTGTTCTGGGCTGTAGCTTCCTGTCAAGGCAGTGGGATTTTCTTTGTGTTTGGAAAGACACCCTGTTAGCCAGTTATGTTAGTCAGCCTTCCTCCTATTTCAGCCCCAGCTCACAATGAACCCCTAAGGAAGTCCTGTATTTGGAAAAGTAATGGATGAATTCTAGGGCTGCAGACTCCTTGAGTCAGGCCACTCATTAGGAGAAAAGGGACATCAGACTATGCTCAACCTTCATTGAATTTATGACTAAACAAACCAATGATGGTATAATGAGGGCTCTATGCCCCAAGGCAGCAGGCCACTCTCCTCTACCTCCTGCACTCCCACTGAGACACAATGACTCTTTGAAAATTTTTTAAAAATGTAAATTCCAGGTGGGCTTGTTCTTTGCCAAAGGTACCACTAATTGATGGTACTCAAACTCAAATCCAGACTGGTCATTTATGATCATAGAACAGTCACTTCTCACTGTTCCTGCCAGCTAAGTCAGGAGACACAATACCAAAACCTCCTCTCATTGGGTCATGTCCAACTCTAAATTTTGCTGGTCTCAGGCAGAAAGTGATGGTGGGTGGTGGATCTGCTTGTTGGACAATGGCTGTGCCAAGCCGGAAGACATCCTTAATGGAATATCTCTTTCTACCCAGAGCTGGAGGTTACCATCCACCATCTTCTCTAAGCTGAGACCCTAATCATGTGCAAATATTGCTGGGATCCCAGATGTCCATGGAGGACCGTACCATGACCATTTGGCTACTGTGTAGGTGCTAGGGAGCCAGGGCATGTCCTGATTTCCTAATTAGACCCAAACACTATCTCATCTGCTCATGGAAGCACTAGTCTTGGGCCAAGGGAACCACCACACATAGTTCACAATCTCCATGTCTTTTCATTCCTGTCCACTGGTCTCATCATCATCTTCCTCATCTACTCCGCAATCCTACATCAGCAGTTCTATCTCATCACAAGCCTTGACAGGGCTGAAGAAGAGTGATGGGGCCGTAATGAAACAATACTGTGTATATCTTTATGCAGGTTGTCCTGGGCATGCAGGCACCCAGGGTAGCATGTTTTCAATTATGGGGAATGGGATCAGGCCCTTGAGAAGCTACTTTGGGAAGTATGGTGTGGAAGTTGGTAATTTGTGGTATTGACAAGAATTCCAAGGGATTCAAATCAGAAAGGTTTAAATACCACATTCCCAGAAAGCCTTGGGTGTGCTTCTTGGGCTCCATGTATCCCTGAGAGTGTACATACCATTTTGTGACTGCATTTCTCTGCAGAGAGGGTCCATACATTAAGATTCTGTAAAGGGACTGTGTCCAAACCCACAAGGCAAAGAACCCAGTTCTTGACACTTTCATGGGGATGTAGCTAGTGCTTCAACTCTTTCCTGACCAGCCCTGGTAGGATTTCCCAGAAAGCAGTCACTTTCTTGCTTTCTCTGCCCCAGCATCATTAGACGCACAGCCCAGCTGGAGCCCACTTCTGTCTCTCAGTCCCTCAGTAGCCATCGTTTGCCAATGTCAGGGTTGCCTGGTCATGAGAAATGAGTTAACTTATGCAAAGCAGAGTACCAGAGACCATGGGCTTCTGTTGACCCTGCCCTCACTCATGGAAGAAGACAAACACAGTATGTGCTGATATGCAGCTAGATTGCGCAGGCTAGTGTAAGGGCAAAATTGGATCCTGTCCCCATCACTGTCCTCTGGGCCTCTAGGTCTAGTCTTAGATACCCAGACCATTGTGCCTTAGCACCCAACCTAGGCAGCCTAAGTGTGCAGCCTGAGGTATGCTGGCTACTGGGATAAGGTCTGGCTTACTAGACCTCCCTCACAACAGGGTCAGAGACTAGACGATCCCACCTGGGTTCAATGTCTTGGGATAGGGGCCATTAGGTACTGTTTTTGTTAGAGTTGTGTGCTCCAAAGCCTGGGTTTCCAGGTTTTGGGGACTCCCTTTAACCCAAGCAGCTCTCAACAGGACTGTTAGAGGTGGTCTCTTGGATCAGGAGGGTCGTGCATGGATGCTCTGCTCCCTCACTGCTGTGAACATTCTTCTGTGGCCTGTGACAGGGAGAAGGGCTGGAATGTGAAATTCTAGGGTGGGATCTCTGAATCTGTGCCAGAAACTCTAGGGTGGGGTCTCAGTGATGATGGGCTTTCATTAGGAAACTGCACATAATGAAAGTCTATAGAGATGAAAGTGATAATGAAGAACATCCATTAATCCTATACCCAAGTTAGAGTCCTTAACCTGTGTGTTCCCTGATCCCCCTCAAATTATACACAAAATTGGGTATGTGCCAATGCATATTTTCTGGAGAGGGTGTTCATAACTTTCAACAGATCTTCATATAGAATTTAACTTTCTCCTCCATCTCCTCCACCTTCACAGTTCAACTCTCCACATCTTTAAACTTCACTATGAATAACTGCCTTGAAATGCGCTGGGTTTCAATTTAGAATCTTCCAGTAACATCAGGGAATTAAGCTGAGGTCCAAGGCCCCGATCAATGATTGAGCTCAGTCTAGGAGACCATGAACCCTCCCAAATAATAAACCACCTGTATTTCTTTGGGGGAGATAGTGTATGGATAGCAGTCTTTCAAAGGGGCCTGTGACCCAAAATGTTTACGATCCACAGACCCCTGGCACATTCTTTCCTTAGAAGAGGATGTTCACCCAGAGAGGACTGACTGGCCCACAAAATGTTTCATGGGCATGGAAAGGTAAAAGCCAAAGAGAAAGCAGCAGAAAATGCCTTCAACAAACCTAAAATGGCAGCTTTTTACATGGAATGCCTGGTTACTTACATGTGCAACCCACTATAAGTACTGATAAAATAAAATAGTGGAGGGGCTGGCATGGCTGCTGGGCCTCTGTTTTGTGTCTCGAGTAATTTTGGCGGTGGCGGTGGCAGCAGCAGGGCATGGTGAGCGGAGTGCAATGGTAGGGGTGGGTGGGAACATGGCCCCAGGAGCAAGGGGAAGAGCGAGTACATGAAGTGCTACCGGGAGCCACACATCACTCCTGGGAACTGCTGCTCTATCACCTGTGCCGCAGGCTGCTGGAGCAGGTGCACAAGCCCTGGTTCTGGGAGGCCTGGGGCCTGGACTGGGGGCCTCGGATGACTAGCCGGCAGTGGACCGTGGGGGTTCCCTGTGTTCCGCAGCCCCGGCTGCTCCAGCAACGCCCCCGCCTCCCTCTCCTCCCAGGCTTGTGGTTCAAGAGGGCCAGGAAACGTGGGGTGAAGTGTTGGAGGCCTTGGGGGACCAGGACCCAGATGCCAGCATAGGCGGCTCCCCAGCATTGTAAGTGAAAGTAGAAGAAAAATCTGTACAACGAATTGAAACAAAAGAAGCTGATAAATTACCCAAGAGTTCTGAACCTGGACAACATCAAAATACCCTATTTACCAGAGGAAACAGGAAAGCAGTCAATAGTCCTCAAATATCATCAATTAAAATAAAAGAAAACAAGCATCCATTTGCTCTCTATGGCTGGAGAGAAAAACAGCTACAGGAAGCCAGAAAACACAAAGTCTGAGCTTCTGCCTCTGTGCATGAGATTCCTGAGCTCGCATTAGGAGCCAAGAGCAGAAGACAGGTGGAAAAAAGGAAACTGGCTGCTCAAAGGCAATGTGCTTCCTCTGTGAATGTGGAGAAAAGCATAAAGATTCAATCTTCCTCCTCAGATAACCCATGGAG